>JABUQX010128416.1:32500-36396 GCA_015478945.1 Trachelipus rathkii
ATAATAATAATAATAATAATAATAATAATAATAATAATAATAATAATAATAATAATAATAATAATAATAATAATAATAATAATAATAATAATAATAATAATAATAATAATAACGACGGAAGGTAATAACATAATTGATTATACAAACTCTAATAATAACTAATAGTACAGATAGCAATAATATTAATCATTATAACCTTCGATATCAATATTAACATTAATAATAATAATAATAATAATAATAATAATAATAATAATAATAATAATAATAATAATAATAATAATAATAATAATAATAATAATAATAATAATAATAATAATAATAATTTATGCAAAATTTTTCCAAACTCCTAAAAAGTGTAAAAACCTTCCTAACATTTTCGTTAACTTTCTTTAGGATAATTCTTGAATAAAACAAAATTATATCCTCCTGAAATGACCTGATCTTTCGTCCACTCACTTTTTACATATTTACTTGAGAAGAAAGAAAGGAAAAAAGGTACCATCTTAATTATAAACCACATTTCTTTTCCGTATATTTTAAATTATAATTTTAATCTTGCTTATTATATTTGTAATTATTGTATTATTTTAATTTTGACTTCTTTGTTAAAACAAAGTTATATCATTGAAAATGTCCAACGTAAGTGGACGACAGCTCGTATCGTTTCAGAAGGTAATAATTTTGTTATATTCAAGAATTTTCCTGAAGAATGTTAACGAAAAGGTTGGGAAGGTTTTTATTAGTTTGGAAAAATCTTGCACAAATTGCATTAAAGACAAATGCTGATTTATTGTTTCTAATAATAATAATAATAATAATAATAATAATAATAATAATAATAATAATAATAATAATAATAATAATAATAATAATAATAATATTAATATTAATATTAATAATAATAATAATAATAATAATAATAATAATAATAATAATAATAATAATAATAATAATAATAATAATAATAATAATAATAATAATAATAATAATAATAATAATAATAATAATAATAATAAAAATAATAATAATAATATTAAGAAGAAGAAAGAAAAAAAGAAGAAGAAGAGAAAGAAGAAAGAAGAAATAAAGAAAAAAAAGAAGAAAGAAAGGAAGAAGAAAAAGAAAGAAAAAAAGAAAAAGAAAAAACAAGAAAAAAGAAAGAGAAAGAAATTAGAGAGAAGAATTAGAGAAAAAGAAAGGAGAAGAAAGAAGAAAGAAAGAAGAAGAAGAAAGAAGAAGAAGAAGAAGAAGAAGAAGAAGAAGAAGAAGAAGAAGAAGAAGAAGAAGAAGAAGAAGAAGAAGAAGAAGAAGAAGAAGAAGAAGAAGAAGAAGACTTTACAGTTCACTCAAGGCAAGTCTATTCTGAGGCTAGATGAGGTCACCGGCTTAGAACGCTAGAACTAACCTTCTAACTGTTTTAAGTTTGGAGTCCGAATTCTTTTAAAGATTTATTTTAACATCAAGTCTGTTAAGATGATAGTGTCATCAATGATGTTACCTGCTTAGAACGTTAG
This sequence comes from Trachelipus rathkii, assembly GCA_015478945.1. Classification (NCBI taxonomy): domain Eukaryota; kingdom Metazoa; phylum Arthropoda; class Malacostraca; order Isopoda; family Trachelipodidae; genus Trachelipus; species Trachelipus rathkii. The sequence goes on from JABUQX010128416.1 coordinate 34,018, forward strand.
AACTGACCTTCTAAACGGTGAACATCAAAACTGTTATTTAAGTTCAGCGCCCAAATTCTTTTTAAGATGTACTTTTAACGTTTATCAAATGATCTCAATAGTTCTCTTGATTTTACCATATCCAGGTCACTACTAATTCTAGTGTTTTAATAAAGTAAAAATAGAGTTGAATTGAAGTTCAAAGATCAATTTCCTTAAGGTGTATATCTAACCTTTTCTTGAATGAATTTTGTAAGAAAGACTATTCCACTTCCCAATCACCATGTAAGTGAAAAATTTTTTTGCTATGTTGAATGTTTAAAATTCTTTATGAAAAGTTTATGTCCATTACTTCGTGTTACATCATTTAAATCGTATCTAAAGAATTGCCTATAATCAATATTGTCAAATTTATTTAGTATTTTGAAAACTTTATTAATTTTCCTCTCAATCTTCTTGTCTCTAAAGAATGGATATCTAGTTCACGTAGTCATTGTTCGTATGACTTACCTCTCAATTCTGGAATTAATTTGGTTTCCCTTCTTTGAATTCTTTCAATTTTTTCTATGTCCTTTTTGAGGTATGGACTCCAAAACTGTACTATATTCTTTTTTGAGATATGTACTCCTACTGTACTGCGCATTCCAGATGAGGTTTAACTAACGTTTTATAGAGAGGTACTATTATATTTTTAGATTTATATTCGAAGTTTCTGGCAATAAAACCTAGAGATTTATTAGCTTTCTTAACAGCTTCAGCACATTGTTTCGCAAACTTTAAATCCTTATTAATAATACTCCTAGATCCTTTTCCTCACTAACAACTTTGATAACTAAGTCATCTATTTTGTAATCATATTCATTGTTCCTACTCCCAAAATGTATAACATTACATTTATCGGCATTAAATTTTATTATTTTATAGAGAGGTACTATATTATATTTTTAGATTTATATTCGAAGTTTCTGGCAATAAAACCTAGAGATTTATTAGCTTTCTTAACAGCTTCAGCCCATTGATTCGCAAACTTTAAATCCTTGCTAATTAATTCTGCTAGATACTTTTCCTTACTAACAAATTTGATAACTAAGTCATCTATTTTGTAATCATATTCATTGTTCCTACTCCCAAAATATATACCCTTACATTTATCGGTATTAAATTTCATTTGCCATGTTTTTGACCAATAAGCAATCTTATTTAAATATAGCTTTGAAACAATTGATAATCTATCTCACAATTTATTCGATTTCTAAGTTTCGTATCATCCGGAAATTTCGAAATATTGCTAAAATATTATCATCTATGTCATTTACATATATAATGAACAATTGGACGCAGAACAGATCCATGGGGTACACCACTGGTAAAATTTGCCCAATCTGAGCATTCACCATTAATAACAACTCGTTGTCGTCGATCCAATAACCCATTTTTAATCCAATTTGTCTTCCTCGAATACCATGAGCTTTTAAGCTTTTTAATAATCTTTAAGAGGGATGGTATCAAATGCATTTTGAAAGTCTAAGTAAATGACATCAAAAGATTTATAGTTATCTACATCGTCAATAACCACATTAAAAAAAATCTAGTAAATTTGTTAAGCATGATCTATTTCTTCTAAAACCGTATTGGGAATTCTTGAGCAATACATGATCTTCAAGATTTGAAACTAATCTATTAGTTAGTGTTTCTTAAAAATTTGCCAACTAATAATAATAATTAACTACTACTACTACTACTACTACTACTACTACTACTGCTACTACTTCTACTACTACTACTACTACTACTACTACTACTACTACTACTAATAATAATAATAATAATAATAATAATAATAATAATAATAATAATAATTAAATAATAATAATAATAATAATAATAATAATAATAATAATAATAATAATAATAATAATAATAATAATAATAATAATAATAATAATAATAATAATAATAATAATAATAATAATAATAATAATAATAATAATAATGATAAAGAATAATATTAGTAATTAATAATAATAATAATTATAATAAAAGTAATAATAATAATAGTAATAATAATAATAATAATAATACTCTAAAAATAAAATTAATAATAAAAAAAACAAAAAATAATAACAAAATTATGTGAAATAATGACAAAGACGGAGGGAGGAAGAAAGAAGGAAGGAAGGAGGGAGGAAGGGAGACAAGAGGAGGTTCTAGGAAGGGGGGGGAGGAGGAGGAGGGAGGAAGAAGGAGAGGAGGAAAAAAACTTGACGATGAAGGCTAGGACGCTACGCCCGATGGTAGTAAGAAGGGAGGAGGAGGAGGAGGAAGGAAGGAGGAAGGAGGAGGAGGAGGAAGGAGGAGGAATGATAATGAAGTAATGAAAATAATGTGATAATGTAATGT
>JABUQX010128417.1:7500-22500 GCA_015478945.1 Trachelipus rathkii
TGCTAAGTGAGTTCATATTATTTCTTTAAATTATTACTTTTCATTATTTATATGATTTTAGAGTTCTCTTTCTTTCTCTTACTTTCTATTATAAAACATTTAAATTTCTTTATCATTTATTTAATTTATTTCTTATTTATTCATAATCATTATTAAATTATTACATAATTGGTAGCAGAGCGTAGTTCTCGTGAGAGAGTCTACCCTTGTTTGCCTGCTACCTTTTCCTTTTCCTTTTCCTTTTCCTTTTTTTTTGTTTTTTTTGCTTCTCTTGTTTGTTCCCATAATCATATTAAGAGCATCAACTCCACACTTAGTTTATTTCCCTAATTCCGATACTTCTTGATTGTTTTTGCTTGTTGGACTCTTTTGTTGTTCCACTATAGTCTACTTACTCTGATTTATAAGACACCAATATCTCATTTCTGTTATTAACTATTAACTTAATTAAGACTCAATTATCCCATCTATCTATTAAATATTAACTTCAATAAAGACAGAAATATCCCATCTATTAACTCCATCTATTACATATTATCCAGTATAAATTATCCCCGGGGCGTTCGATCCGAGTAATGGCGACAAATACAAGCGACGTTTCGGGCGAGATGCGTGCGGACGTAAAAACGACGGTTGAAAAAATCGAAATATCCACTTCTATCTCTACATCCATAACAGATGCATCAGGGTTTTTGGCTAGCCAACCAACAACCTTGATGACATCTGTTACTCCGATTATGTCAATAACGTCCCAACCCACTGTAGCTGAGTCTTCGGGGGTGATGCAAGTAGCTGCAACACACTCGACAGGTTCAGTATTTCCCTTATTTACGATGTCCCCTCCAGTAGCGGCAACAGTGACACAGTTGAGTTTGCCAGCAGGAATGCCTATGAATATGAATAGACCTTTTGATGGTGGAATGCAGTCCGGGATGAGTGGATCACAACCACAGATGCAGTATACACAATTTTTGCCCCCACAACAGGTTCCAGTGCCTATGGGTGGTATACATCAGGGGATACAACAACCAAACCCGCAAACTCAGACACAAGATAACCCCACTATGTTACGAATATTAGATCAGAATCAACAGACCCTGGATATGGTCACTCAAATGATGCAATTGATGTTAAATCAACAACAACAAAAGTCAAAGAAAATGATTCCTGTAGGGAAGTATGATCTTGAGAATGGGGAACCTTTTCCACAATTTTTGCAAAGATTTGAAGAGTATGCGCTGGCAACTTATCCTAGTTCTACGGTTGACGGATGGAGAACCTATTTGGGTTTGCACCTGGAGGGAGCCATAAAACAGGTGTATGATGTTCTCATGAAATCAAATGCAAGCTACGCTAATATTAAAAAGGAATTGACTGACTGGTTTGGTGAATATTTACAAAAGCAAACAAAATGTGATTTAAGTACTTTTAATGCTGCACAGATACTGACAGATGAAACTATTCCACTATATGCCTTGCGGTTGCAAGGACTGGCAGAGAAAGCATTCCCGGGAACAGATGTTAGTGCTATGAAGATCGTTCGAGAGAAACTAATTAAAAGTCTACCGAAATCCGTACAGGATTTAGTGAATTCGCTTATATAGTAGTTTGCGAATTATCTATGAAAGGTGTTCCACTTTCTTGGGAAGGCTTGGTGAAGCTGATTGACGATAATTATTCTAGAAAATGCATGGCAGATAAAACTAGTAATGACTTGCAAAAGGGTAACACTCCTGTAACAATTCAACCGGAAGTTATAGATTTAACTCCAGCAGTTCCTATTAAGCCACAACAGCCAACTGGATACACTGCTCCATCAGCAGTTGGATCAGTGTGGTCGATGCCGTTACAATATTCAGGTTATTCGGTGCCCAGTGAATATACAAACAATGTTCAACCTCCAGTCGGTATGCCGTCCTTTGTTTCATCTCCGACACCGCAGTACTCAGGTACCTGTAAATATCCAACTTATGTAAACAGTTTCGCGAATCAAATGGCACAACCACCTAGGTTTCCCACTTCAGCAGGTCACTATGCAAATAATGCAGTAAATACAAGTGGAAATCATCCCCAATCAAATATGACAAATATTCAAGCAAATAGACCTTCAATTCAAAATCATCCGAATACAGGCCCAGGTCCGTCTTTAATTTGTAATTATTGTAAAAAATCCGGCCATGATGTACGAGAATGTCGATTACGACCCAAGTGTCGTTTTTGTGGAAAAAGGGGACATGTGGCGGACGAGTGCTATATTTTCAAAAACAAATGTATACGATGTGAAGTTGAAGGGCACGTAGTTCAGGATTGTCCCAACCGACGGCAGAGGACATCACAGGAAGAAGATGCACAAGGATGTCCTATCTGTAGTGGTGAGCATTTAGGAATCAATTGCCCACAGAGGTTACAACCACAAGTGACGAAACGAGGGGGAAACTAGGACGCTCTGTGGCAATTGACCCTCCCACGGAGCCTCTAGAGGAGAAGGGTGCAATACCGAAGAATTATAAGAATGCAAAACCCCAACGACAGAGTGAAAAGAAAAATCCTGTGATGGTAGTTGATGGGTCACAATTACCAACAGTCACAATAAACAATGAGGACAAGTGTGGTCACGAGGAACCACTTCCGGAAAAGGTTTCGCAGATGGAGCCTTCTGCGCCTCCTCTGGAAGACGAATCATTAGATTTGTCGAAAAATGAATACGAGGAAATAAAACCACAAGAGAAACAAAGTTGTCCTCCTATTATTGCGGATGAATCACTCCCACATATTTTACAAATCCCTATTATTAATGAGGAACAACCCTCACTCCAAATTCCTTATGAAGATCAAAATGATCATATTATCCATATTACGAATGTCTATAATCCCACAGAGGATGCTTTAGTATTAGGAATATTTATTATAGGTTGTAAAAATAGTACACCATTGAAAGCCTTGGTGGACACTGGTGCTTCTCTGAGCCTCATTACAAATAGAACTTACGAGTTGTTGGATAAGAAAAAGTTTCCATTGCAACCTTCTACATATACGGGTGTTAAGGGTATAGGAGGAGTAGTTTTTCCTGTTAACGGTGAAATTGAATTACAATTAAAACTCTCGAATGAATTCACCACCTCATCGAATACTTTTGTGGTGGTGGATGACAACGTGACAGGATATGATGTTATCTTTGGATATAATTTGTTGAAGAAGGATAAATTATTGCCAGACTTGGCAACGAAAGAATTAATTAGAAGAAATCAGGATACCAATAATCTAATTACAGTGATAACAAAAGATATGAGATTAATGGAACAACATAATTTAGAGGAAATTGCTGTAGTAAGCGAGGATACAATAATTCCTCCCTATACGTGTGTGTCAGTCCCTATTGCCACATATAGTCATCTAATAGATAAAAACTCATCTATACTATTTTCTCCTACTTCTCAGGCAATTCAAAAACCAACTAATCGCTTTATTACGGATTACGCGGTGTTCCCGTATTTGGAAGCGTCTCAGGTTTATATATCATGTTTTAACCCTACAAAAAATCACATTAATCTAAGGAAGGGCTATTCTCCTGGCAAATATTCCCCTGTACATCGGCTCCATTCGAAAGATGATACTGTGGAGATTACGCAGAAGCCACAAGATAATTATGAAGAATGGACATTGGACAATCTGAGAGAAGCCTTTAAATTGGATGAGACTGAATTGTCAGAGGAACAAAAAGCTCAAGTTTTGCAGCTCTTAATGAAGTACCCCCAAGCTCTCAGTTTGGGAGATTCGGACGTTGGGTGTACTAGAATTCTTAAACACTCTATCGATACTCTCATAGATGATCCAGTGAACGAATCGGTTAGACGATTACAAGGACCAATCCTGTATGAGGTGGAGGAAGCGTGTCAAAAATTGGAGGCCGACGGAATTATCCGACGGTCCTGCTCTCCTATTCTGCGCCAATAGTCCCAATTCGAAAACCTGATGGAACTATTAGGCTGTGTATAGATTATAGAAAATTAAATTCCATCACAAAACGAGATGCTTTTCCTATTCCCAATCTAATTGATACATTGTTTAGTTTACAAGGGATGAAGTACTTTTCTACAATTGATTTGATCAAGGGCTATTACCAAATTGAAATGGAAGAAAGCAGCATCGAAAAAACGGCGTTCTCCACTCCATTGGGCCATTGGGAATTCCTACGAATGCCTTTTGGACTTAAAAATGGACCTGCGGCATTCCAACGAGCCATGCGGCTGGCTCTAGGTCATATTCCTTGGAGCGAGGTTATGATATATTTAGATGACGTCCTAATTATTAGCGACAGTTTTGAAAAACATCTTTCCATTTTGGAAGAAGTTCTTACAGCTTTTCAGGTGGCAGATCTCAAATTAAAACCATCTAAAAGCTATCTAGTAAGAACGGAAGTAAAGTTTCTAGGTCATATAATATCAAGCCAAGGATTAAAACCATTACAACTTAAAATTGACGGTATTCTAAACTTTCCGGAACCAAAAACCACTCGCCAGGTCAGACAGTTCATGGGAATGGTAAATTTTTACCGAAGGCATATCCCAAATTGTTCGGTGATTGCCAGGCCATTGTTTGATTTGTTGAAACACCAGAGAAATGTCCCTTGGACTGAGAAATGCCGACAGGCTTTTGAGGAGCTCAAAAGGATATTAACTTCCCCGCCATTATTATCATATCCCGATAGGTCTGAGAAAGCTGCTCCGTTATTGCTCCATACTGATGCCTCTGGAACTGGTGCTGGAGCATGTCTTAGTCAGGTACAATGTGGGGAAAAGAAGCCCATTTCCTATATTTCTACTGTTTTCTCCAAAGCACAACGTGGGTACAGTACCACCGAGAGAGAACTTGCAGCAGTTCGATGGGCTGTTCGATCCTTAAAACCCTTTTTGTATAATATAAAAGTCCTTATCTTCACGGATCATAAGCCCTTACTATTTTTACAAAATATGCCATTGGTTAATCAAAGAGTCGCTAGAACTCTAGAAGAACTAAATGATATCGACTATGACTTATGTTATGTTCCAGGTAAGGATAACATAGTTGCAGATGCGTTATCCCGAACTCCATTCCAACTACCAGTAGAACAACCAGATGAAATGCATTCGGCAGAGCCGCCGGATGGATTTAACGAAATAACAATGCCTGGTGGCGGAGATTCTTTATTTATGTGTTTCTCCGAATATTTGAAGAATGAAGGCATGGAAGAATCACATCTACAGATCAGAGTTAAGGTTATCGATGAATTATTAAATAACAGGAGTAAATATAATCTCCCAGTTGGTAAGACCAAAGAAGCGAATCAAGTATTAAAGCAGCTACAATTAACAAAACATTCGGGACAATTACCTTTTGTCCATAGCATAGATGCTTTTACGGATCTTTATAAGCGAAGAGTTTTGGTTTACTATAGTAAGACCCATCCCTTGGTTTTTGGAAACCCAAACCATGGAGGGGTGTGCTATTTGTTTTGTAAAAGTGGAGTGCATTATAACCTACTACACTTGGTCAAGAGTTATGATATTCCTAATTCCGCAAGGGGAGCGTTGTGTACCATTGAAATTGAAACTATAGAAGAGGTGAACTTGGAAAATTCAGAAATGATCACGTTTGATGACTCTGGTGAGAACGATATTGCAAACTTGTTTGAAATGTTTGACTTCCCCGCGAAGTGGGTTGAGTTTGGTGGGGAGGAAGCTGCTATTAAGGAAGGCACTACAAATTTATTCACAGAAGTTGATGAAAGCAAAAACAGAAGTAACAACTCATCAAAATTGTTGTATTTTCGAAATTTTTCTATGATAACGACTTCCCAGGATTCGGTAGAGGTGTTAATGGATCATATTAGACAGTGTCAAGCAAATGATCCTTTACTGAAACGATTAAAGAATGCACTTCTGCGGCAGCAGGCTTTTCTGGGACCATTAAAAACATTTAAATTTTCTAAGAAATTTTTATCCATAATCGATAACAATATCATCCATAAAAATAGGAATGATCAATATCATTACGTAGTATCCTTTTCTTTCGCGGTTCAAGTGGCTATAATAAACCACCATGAATTTGTACATGTGGGTCAAGGAAAGCTTTACGCTTTATTAGAAAGAATAATCTGGCACCCAAAATTAAGGGATGTGTGCCGTGACATTTCCCGGTCCTGTTACAAGTGTCAAGTAGCAAAGATCTCTAATATATATCATGCTCCGCCTACGCTAAAAATTAATACCAGATACCCATTCGAGTTGGTGGCTGTTGATTTGTTGCAGTTGCCAAAATCAGCCAAAGGAAACAATTACGCCTTTGTGTTAATAGATCATTATAGCAAATGGATAGCGGCGGTTCCCATTCGTACAAAGCATACATCATTAGTAACTGTAGCATTGCAACATGTTCTGCAGTACTTACCAATAATTCCATCTCGTTTATTGTCAGACAACGCTAGAGAATTTAGAGGTCCAGAATTTGAAGAATTCTTGCACAATAAGGGTATTAAACACATTTATGCCACTCCATATAATCCCTCATCTAACGGTATTACTGAGAGAGTTAACCGTACTTTACTTCAGTATCTTAGGATATCCTTAACAAATTCAAATCTCTGGGATGTACAGTTGCCTCAAGTGGTCTTAACATACAACCATTTGGTGCATGCCGCCACAGCTAAAACTCCATCAGAGATAATATACCAAGAGGCTCATGATCAGCGACCTAGACTCCCTTGGACAAAATTTGATAGGTATTGGAATGAAGGACACATAAACTTCTCTCCTTTTTATCAAGATCAGTTGGTGGCGCTGAAGTTGCAGCTGCCCGGGGATTTAACAGCAAATAAATTTAAAGACCGTTATCAAGGCCCAATGAAGATTATTAAAGTTAACTCCAATAATGTTACATATGTTATAGAATCCCTGGAAACTAAAAGAAAGTATAAAGTACATCATCGACAGTTGAAGAGGTGGTTTATTCCTCCGAAATACTTAAGTGACAATACATGGTTTCAGGATCTTCTCACAAACAGAACTCCTATAGAGGAAGTTCCGGAGACCAGCAGTGAAGAGTCGGTGACTTCAACCCCACAAGCTGAAGACGGGAAAAGCCAGGGTGAAGAGGAAATCTTTGAGTTCGAAGATTCGGATGATGATGATGATGATTTTTTGGGATTCCCTGATTCAGAAGAAGGGAGGGAACTCACACGGATGATCTTGTGCAATGTTGAAAAAAGTTTACTCCTAAACAGACAGGCTAGAGATGAATTAGAACAAGTAAGTATTTTACCTTCTATTTTATTACCCACTCTTCCTCCTACTATTCCTTTTTCTTCTGTCCCTTCTATTCCTATTATTTCTCCAGTCTCCAATTATACTCCTTCAGTCTACTCTCTTGGTCTTTCTAGTGAACTTTCTTCTTATAATCTTGCATCTCTCTTTAATATAATAATTACTTCTCCATATTCGAATCAATCTTTCCATTCGCCAAACTTTTCTGAACTGTCCAACCTCTCGAACATATCTTTACCTATTTCTGAAACTTCTACTTCACCTAACTTACTCTCTTATACCCCTCTTTATATTACAGATCAAAGAAATCAGATGGTCCCATATAGATATGCCAGAAGATTGTCGTGTGAGGATCTCCAAAAGAAACTGCTCTTCATAAACTCTCCATTGAGAGAGGTTGAACGAGTCGGACTTGTGTCTGAAGAAAACGGAGAAGTTTCCGAGGCAGTGGCCATTCGGAATGTATCAACACCTAGAGCGGCGATCTTTTCAGAAGAAAGAATGGGAACATCCCCACATCTGGAGAAGAAGGAAGGTGACGAATTAATCACAGAAACAGGTCAGACCGAAGAAAGTTCTGGAGATTACATAGCCTCTCGTACAAGACTGAGAAGTGTTGGAAGATCTAGCGAAATGCCGTGGATCCAACCAAGGATATTAGAGAGAAAACGGTATCCACCTCGTCAATAAAAGAAAAATCTATATATATATTGTAGTGGTTAGTGATAAAAGATAGTGGTTAGTGATAAAAGATAGTGGTTAAATAATTAAAAGAGAAAGGAATTGCCTTAATTATATTGTATCTTTTGTTATTGTTATGATGTATTTTATAATAAATTGAGGAAATTGAAAATAAATATCTACGTTCTTGTGTTTTAATTGCGCGCGTCGTACTAAAATTCTCGGAAAGAACGCCTGAACCGTTATAAAATAAAAACCTTTATCCATATTAAAAGAAATCTCCATTTTTTTTATGAATTAATATAAAATTCTAGTGTTTAAAATTATCCTTTTTTTTTATTTTTTTGTTCTAACGAATATATTATATCGTTCCAGGTACTATTTCTGGGACATTCGTGGGTCTCCCATATGGAGTCCGCCTACGAACCAACTCTAAATAATCCAGGCCATCATCAGGTAAAGTTTGTGCGAGCATTAGTGCCTCGTTTTGAAGATCTGCCTCGAGTTATTGATAGCGGAATTGCCTCAGATACAACTGATGTGCTGGTGTTTTCATTGTACCGGATGGCATACACATTGGTACAGTGGAGGAAACCACGTTCAGAAAGACGTAGAGATACTTATGCGGTATCTCTTCCTAATACGAACTTTAGAGCGGAAGACGCTATTACTCCCATTAATGAAATAATTGCGGCAGTCAAAAGATATTGCCCCGAGGCTAGAATTTATTTGATAATCCCAACCTTGCCTGATCTCCCCTATTACAATTACCATCGTCACATAGCTTATGCTCCTTCAGAAGTCAGAGAGTGGTATAAGCATGAACTACCTAGAACATCGGCAAGGGAGCTAAATGAGGATTCAGTCCTTGTTTACAATGAATTGATGCGCTTACACTCTGCAGAAATTAGATGGCCTGGAAAGCATACTTTATCCATATCAGAGACCCTTAAATTCATGGGTAGTAGAACAACGAAACAACTAGAGTCATTGTTGGATATGAACAATGAGATTCATTCACTGGGACCAAGAGGATTTCTTGTAGATGGAGTTCATCCATCTAAAGACTTGACAAATGCATTCTGGGAGATGTTGTATGAATATCATATACTGGACTATGGTCGTCGACCACGATCTGCATTGTTTCCATCAAAGGAAGAGATTGGACCTACCATTAACACATTAAATAAAGAAAAAACCGATTTTTCCAATTCCGTTCCCGCGCGATCTATTTTATGTCCAAAGCGTACGATAACCGGTAATGAGCCACCCAAGATCTATTCTCGCTTAAGTTTTATAGCTCCTCCAGTAGTAACAGAAGTTCCGGTCACTGTGTCTTCCGTTGTTTCTTCTTCGTCAGCAAGTGCTCCAGTCTCTATTCGTGCCTCTGAGGCTGTTCCAACAGCTACTACATCTACATTCCAGGATGTACCTCTCTTTTCCAGCAGCCCCTCTTCCTTAAGACAACCCAGGTGTGGACATTGTGCTTTGTCTGCCGTAGCGGTGACAAACCAACCATCTACATCTGGAAATACTTTCACCATAAATCCACCCTTTCCAGAGTGGAATTTGTCTGTGCCACCTCCATCCTTACCTACAATACCCAAGCTTCCAACAACGGTCTATCAAGCTGTAGAAAGCTCGTGGACCCGAAAAAGACCTTTGGAGGTTACCACCCCAGCTGGTGGTAAAAGGCCTGTCCAAATACCTTATCCACCGGTATTGCAAGGGATGAGATTTGATATGCATGATCTCGCCCAGGGACAATTTGACCAATTTATGGCTTATTTCAAAGCTTTATTGCACGTATCTGGTCAAACAGTAGATGGAGTTGGGATGAGAGAGGTTCTTGAGGCATTTCTTAGAAACCATGAAAGAAGATATAGTGAATCGGAGTAGTTTTTTTCTTTTCGCCACACTCCTTCCATTCTTTCCGTCATGATATGACGGGTGGGGAGGAGTGTAATATTCTATAATTTGGTGTCTTGCTCTGTTTCAGTGTTGTTTCTAGGATTTTTTTATAATTGTGTATTAGATACTAGAAAGTACTATTAAACACTGTTGAAGCTGGATTTTTTTCTACAAATTCTACAAATAGCACAAACACGATATTTGTAAACAGTTAGAAGTGGAAGTTGCATTTTATTAATGGTAGGAAAAACTCAATTCTCTTTTCTTCTTATAACCATATACCTATCATTATAACCATATACCTATCATATCAGTATTAGTAAATTATTAGCCTTAATATTATAAATTTGTTTTAGAATCGTACTCTGTCTTTTCTACTTCTCTACTTCTCACAATTACTTGCATCAGCGTGAAATTAGAAAACGGATATAGGTGTCTTCAAACCTCTGAGATCAGAGGTAACTTCTCAAATTTTTTTACTTATAATCTTTTAAATAATCTAAAATTAGAATTATATATTGATTGATTAAAAATTGAGGATGTAATGTAAAACTGATGTACCTATACTCCACAGGTACTAGGTCTGGGAGTGAAATTGTGTGAATTAAAAACAAACTGAGGCCGAAAAGACTAAAAAGTGCATAGTATCATTAATCACAAGTCACCTTTTACTGTTGAAAAGCCAACAAAACATTGAACTAAAAATGAAGGTGATTGTGTTGCATTAGTGTATAAAAAATTTAAACAAGTGGTACTTTAGTGCTACAATTTAAATAAAGTTTTATAAAGAACTCAGTTAAAAGAGTCTATTGTGAATATATACTGATTCTATGATAAAATAATAATTATATTGTGTCAGAATATTATAGGATTAATCATTATACAGAGATTTGATGGTATTGGGTTCTTTTAAAGCAAAGAAACCACATTTATTACTTTTTTTTTGAGTGAGTGAGGAGGAAATCTTGTTTGTTGTGGAGCAATGTTTCAGCAATGATAGTTTATTTTTTTTTGGGTAATTTTTAAGGAAAGGTAAAGAACAATAATTTTTTTCAAAGCAAATAATAAACCAAAAGTAACAAAATAACATTTTAGTCGGCAGGAATGCCTTGATATTACATTATAAAGCCACAGTTTATGTTTATTTTCTTAAAAATCATCCTGTTCTTTATTTAAAAGTAGTTATAAGGCAACTACATTGATTTACTTAAAGATAAATATACATTTTTTTTGTAAAAATTGATTTATTTTATTAAATTACATAATAGTTCATAGCTTATTCTTCCCTTATCCCCTGAGTTCATATTATAAATGTTAGAGTTGATGCTGCTTAAACTAAAGGTCATAATAAAAATTCTAATTGAAGGTAAAATAATATTTTCATGTTATTGATTTACATTGTTTTTTTTTTATTCTTATTCTTTAATTCTAATTCTATTTATTTTATATTTTTTTTCTGAGTGCATTGGCCCATTATCCTCAACTTTCCAAACCAAAAATTCAAACACGGTAACATTTATGGGAAAGAGGAAACGGTGGCAGTGTATCAAGGGGTTCTGAGTATCTCACAGGTTTAGTGAAAACCCTGGCCTCAAAGGGTTTCTAATTTCTCTATTATTAAGGATATTACTAGTAAGTTTATTCTTTTCTTTAAATTACTTATTTTTCATATGATTTTAGAATTCTCTTTCTTTCCTTTACTTTACCCTTTCTTATAAACCATTTAATTGTTTATTATTTATTTAATTTAATTATTAACTATTTATCATTTTATCATTCAATAAAAAAATTCTTAAAAATGTTATAAAACGGCAAGAGTTTTTATGTTGCGTTTATTGATCTGCAAAAGGCTTTTGATTCTGTACCGAGGGAGAGACTATGGAGAGTCATGGAAGAAAATTATGGAGTGAGTGGAAAATTGAAGAAAGCAATAATGATTATGTACGAAAATTGTAGTTGTAACATCAGAACGGAGAGTGAAAATGATATATGGTTCGAAGTAAAAACGGGAGTTAAACAAGGGGAGTGTATTATCGTCCTATATTGTTCATAGTTATATTATAGATTATAGTAATAGTAAGTGGAAAGGAGAGAAAATTTTTTAGGGAGTCTTTGATGGGGATATAATGGCGTATGCGGGGACCGATCCTAGCATGTTGGGAGTGAAAGAGGATGAGAAGCATACGGGAGGTGGTGAAGGCTGTTTTGCGGTAGGAGTTGGAGGAGGCAGGGATGAGATTGAATGTACATAAAACAAGAGATAGTTAATGGTAACAGGAGGAACGACGAAGGCATGAGATGGATTGGTAGGAGGGGAAGGAGGTGAAAGGACGGTGGATTCTTTGCGTTTTTTAAGGTGGATGTTTACAGAGAGGGGAGGAAATGGAGGAGAGATTACGCGAAGATGGAAAAATATGGACAAGCTATGAGAGCATTGTACCATTGATGAAGGACGGAAAGCTTGGAATGGATGTTAAAAAGGTAATCTTCGAAAGTATACTGACCCGACGCTGCGTGTAACGGAGCCGAAACGCGATGACTACTCACGAGAAAGAGAGGAGTGCAGATACAAGCGGCTGGATAACTGAAAAGAGCTCTGAGACAATGACTGGAGAAGAAGCAGAAGAGACAGTTAATAAGGACGAAGTAAACCAGAGAAAGCTGTAGGACGTAGAAAAGAAGTTATACTCTGAAAGATGGATCGTGGGAGATTGAGATTGTGGGGGCATCTGGAGAGATGCAGTCCGGACAGGTGCGAAAAGAAGATGCGAGTGGACACCGGAAGGAAGAAGACCGAGGGGTAGTAGTAACCGAAGAAAAAGATGGAACGAATCGGAAGAGAGGATTCTCTAAAAAGATGCCAGCTGCAGACAATGAGATGGTTGAAGAGAGAAGAGGAGTGGTCCAGGAAAGGGATGTCTGGAGGAAGACCCGCTCGACTGACAGGATGAAAATGCTTTCTGGGAGAGGAACGCTCATATATATATATATAGTATATATAGTATATATATATTATATATATATATATATATACTATACAGTTATATATATATAGTTATTATACTAGATATATTATATTATATAAATTTATAAAAATATTTAAAAATATATATACAAATGCATATAAAAATTATTTTTTAAAATAATAATAGTTTATATATATGATTATATATAATATATATATATATAATAATATCATATATATATTATATATATATATATATTAAGGCCTATTTTAGCAGTGAACCAAAAGTATTGTATCGGTATCGCGTGGTATCGCAAAATTTTTTGGTAATCGGATCCGGGCATTCGGAAAAAATTGTGAGTACTTGTATCGGTATCGGTATCGGTATCGGACTAAAATTTTGGTATCGGTGCAACACTAATGAAAACATAATAAGTAAGTTATTGGAAATGTTACAAATTCATATAAATGATGACTTTTAAACTTTAGCAATTTAGATAAAAGTTGCCTTACCTTTTCCTTTACGATAAGATCGTAAATTTCTGGATCTTCTACAGAAAGTTTATCAGTCAAATAATTATCAATTGCTTTCTCCATTATGTTAAAGTTGTTAACTTTTTTTAAATATATATAAAAACTTCTAAAAATTTATTTTACAGGCTGCAAATTCAGATATATATATATATATATATATATATATATAAGTATATATATAATATATATTTTATTATATATATATAGTAGTATTATATAATATAATATATATATATATATAATATTATATATAAATAGTATAGTACTACTATATTAGTATATATAGAGCCTATATACCAAAAAGGTAGCATTTAGGAATGATTGAGTGGGAAAGATTATTAAGTTTTGCACTAATAAAGGTTTTTTATTTTATCTACGCAAAAATTCTGCTTCTGTGAAGCTAGTAACATTACTTTTATAAGCTTCTAATGTTTCAAACATTCAACGCATAGATTATCTATAACTTGAAAGGCTAAGGGTTTAAAAGCAATCATTTAAAAAACTTTAATAACTTTAGAGTAGATATTTATATAAAAGAGAAGACTATCAATTAAGCATTGAACTCTTATAAACCTCATGGACATCACAGAGAATTTGTACTTTTATATAGAAAAGTATGAGCTCCAAAATACTCCTGAAATAGATTTAACTATCGATATTAGTATAAAAATATACATGCTGATGGATGTATTGAATAAATTGAAATAACACTAATGATAGCAATTTTCTCATCCCTGGAGTCGTCCAAGGAATGAGGCAAATAATTGCAAAACATATGTTGGCCTTTTTGTAGCATTTATTATAGTTTAAAATTTTTTTTTTTTTTAATTTTTGCACGAAGAATTTGGTGTTCAACACTATATTCTCTCTAATCCCAACATATGCCCAAATTAGCAATCAACTGTGGATTCTTCCTGCCTAGATTTTGAAGTGTAAATGTATAAGTTAAATTTTTAAATGCAATACACGATCCTTATAAGCCATAGTGTATACCCTCTATAGATAATTACATTTTAAAAGCTAATAATAACGGTAATCGGTACATTTCTTATGACTCATTGGAATTAAAAAAGGTAATAGTTGAGTTTAACAGATTCCTTAAAAAATCGATTTTTTAGAAAAATCAATCGATTTGTTGCTATACCTATGAAACACTGTTGTCAAATTTTTAATTTTCGGCAGCACTAAAACACAAAGCCTTTGACAAAGCCATGCTTAAACCGCTACTAATGATATCTAATAGCCTAACACACATTTTTATTTGATAAAAGTGAAAAGGAAACTTGATTTGCAATTAAAGACCTTCATAAAGCAAAACAAATAATTATTTAGTTTAATCTATGTAACCTGTCCTAACTTATATAATTATTATTATTATTATTATTTTATTATTATTATTATTATTATTATATAGTATTATATATATATATATATATATATATATATATTTATATATATATATATATATTCAGTATATATATTATATTAATATATATATATTATATATATATATATATATATTATTATATACTATATATTATAGTAGGCACTTTCCCTTTAAAGGAATGTTACATAAAATGTTACCAATACCTCGAAATTCGAGTGAACCCC
>JABUQX010128417.1:30000-37500 GCA_015478945.1 Trachelipus rathkii
AGATGATTTAGGGAAACTTTCCTTAATGTCTAGTAAACAAAATGGTACATTCCATATATCTGTATCATATCGGAAATTGTAGTATTTACAAGTTGAATTAAAAATGAAAAGCTAGCGATCGATTTTTTATGTTATATACACAGATACAAAGATGCCAGTAACTTTTAAACTTGAGCCCCTGCCAACGGAAGATGATTTAGGGAAACTTTCCTTAATGTCTAGTAAATAAATTGGTACATTCCGTATATGTGTATCATATCGGAAATTGTAGTATTTACAAGTTGAATTAAAAATGTAAAGCTAGCGATCGATTTTTTATGTTATATACACAGATACAAAGATGGCAGTAACTTTTAAACTTGAGCCCCTGCCAACGGAAGATGATTTAGGGAAACTTTCCTTAATGTCTAGTTAATAAATTGGTACATTCCATATATCTGTATCATATCGGAAATTTTAGTATTTACAAGTTGAATTAAAAATGTAAAGCTAGCGATCGATTTTTTATGTTATATACACAGATAAAATGGTACATTCCATTAACTTTTAAACTTGAGCCCCTGCCAACGGAAGATGATTTAGGGAAACTTTCCTTTATGTCTAGTAAATAAAATAATGCTATCCATATATCTGTATCATATCGGAAATTGTAGTATTTAAAAGTTGAATTAAAAATGTAAAGCTAGCGATCGATTTTTTGTTATAAGATACAAAGATGCCAGTAACTTTTAAACTTAAGCCCCTGCCAACGGAAGATGATTTAGGGAAACTTTCCTTAATGTCTAGTAAATAAAATGGTCTACCCATATATCTGTATCATATCGAAATTTTAGTATTTACAAGTTGAATTAAAATGTAAAGTTAGCGATCGATTTTTTTTGTTATATACACAGATACAAAGACATTAACTTTTAAACTTGAGCTCTGCCAACGAATTGATTTAGGGAACTCTTCTTAATGCTCCATCTTAGTAAATAAATGTTACATTCCATATATATCTGTATCATATGGGAAATTGTAGTATTTACAAGTTGAATTAAAAATTTAAAGCTAGCGAACGATTTTTTATGTTATATACACAGATACAAAGATACCAGCAACTTTTAAACTTGAGCCCCTGCCAACGGAAGATGATTTAGGGAAACTTTCCTTAATGTCTAGTAAATAAAATGTTACATTCCATATATCTGTATCATATCGGAAATTGTAGTATTTACAAGTTGAATTAAAAATGTAAAGCTAGCAATCGATTTTTTATGTTATATACACAGATACAAAGATGCCAGTAACTTTTTAACTTGAGCCCCTGCCAATGGAAGATGATTTAGGGAAACTTTCCTTAATGTCTAGTAAATAAAATGTTACATTCCATATATCTGTATCATATCGGAAATTGTAGTATTTACAAGTTGAAATTAAAATGTAAAGCTAGCAATCGATTTTTTATGTTATATACACAGATACAAAGATGCCAGTAACTTTTAAACTTGAGCCCCTGCCAACGGAAGATGATTTAGGGAAACTTTCCTTAATGTCTAGTTAATAAAATGGTACATTCCATATATCTGTATCATATCGGAAATTGTAGTATTTACAAGTTGAATTAAAAATGTAAAGCTAGCAATCGATTTTTTATGTTATATACACAGATACAAAGATGCCAGTAACTTTTAATCTTGAGCCCTGCCAACGGAAGAATATTTACTGAAACTTTCCTTAATGTCTAGTAAATAAAATGTTACATTCCATATATCTGTATCATATCGGAAATTGTAGTATTTACAAGTTGAAATAAAAATGTAAAGCTAGCGATCGATTTTTTATGTTATATACAGAGATACAAAGATGCCAGTAACTTTTAAACTTGAGCCCCTGCCAACGGAAGATGATTTAGGGAAACTTTCCTTAATGTCTAGTTAATAAATTGGTACATTCCATATATCTGTATCATATCGGAAATTGTAGTATTTACAAGTTGAAATAAAAATGTAAAGCTAGCCATCGATTTTTTATATGTTATATACACATTTACAAAGATGCCAGTAACTTTTAAACTTGAGCCCCTGCCAACGGAAGATGATTTAGGGAAACTTTCCTTTATGTCAAGTTAATAAAATATTGCTATCCATTTATCTGTATCATAATTTAAATTTTAGTATTTAAGAGTTGAATTAAAAATGTTAAGCTAGCGATCGATTTTTTTATGTTATTTAAAGAAGTGATGCTAAAGATGCTAGTAACTTTTAAATCCTGAGCCCCTGCCAACGAAGATGATTTAGGAAACTTTTCCCACGTGTCTAGTAATACCTGGTACATTCGTATATGTGTATCATATCGAAATGTAGTATTTACAAAGCTGAATTAAAAATGCAAAGCTAGCGATCGCTATGTTATATACATTAAGATACAAAGACAGTAACTTTTAAACTTGAGCCCCTGCCAACGGAAGATGATTTAGGGAAACTTTCCCTAATGTCTAGTAAATAAAATGGTACATTCCATATATCTGTATCATATCGGAAATTGTAGTATTTACAAGTTGAAATTAAAATGTAAAGCTAGCGATCGATTTTTTATGTTATATACACAGATACAAAGATACCAGCAACTTTTAAACTTGAGCCCCTGCCAACGGAAGATGATTTAGGGAAACTTTCCTTAATGTCTAGTTAATAAAATCGTACATTCCATATATCTGTATCATATCGGAAATTGTAGTATTTACAAGTTGAATTAAAAAAGTAAAGCTAGCGATCGATTTATGTTATATACACAGATACAAAGATGCCAGTAACTTTTAAACTTAAGCCCCTGCCAACGGAAGATGATTTAGGGAAACTTTCCTTAATGTCTAGTAAACAAATTGCCATATATCTGTATCATATCGAAATTTGTAGTATTTACAAGTTGAATTAAAAATGTAAAGCTAGCGATCGATTTTTTATGTTATATACACAGATACAAAGATGCCAGTAACTTTTAAACTTGAGCCCCTGCCAACGGAAGATGATTTAGGGAAACTTTCCTTAATGTCTAGTAAACAAAATGGTACATTCCATATATCTGTATCATATCGGAAATTGTAGTATTTACAAGTTGAAATTAAAATGTAAAGCTAGCGATCGATTTTTTATGTTATATACACAGATACAAAGATGCCAGTAACTTTTAAACTTGAGCCCCTGCCAACGGAAGATGATTTAGGGAAACTTCCTTAATGTCCTAGTAAATAAATTGGTACATTCCGTATATGTGTATCATATCGGAAATTGTAGTATTTACAAGTTGAATTAAAAATGTAAAGCTAGCGATCGATTTTTTGTTATATACACAGATACAAAGATGCCAGTAACTTTTAAACTTGAGCCCCTGCCAACGGAAGATGATTTAGGGAAACTTTCCCTAATGTCTAGTAAATAAAATGGTACATTCCATATATCTGTATCATATTGGAAATTGTAGTATTTACAAGTTGAATTAAAAATGTAAAGCTAGCGATCGATTTTTTATGTTATATACACAGATACAAAGATGCCAGTAACTTTTAAACTTGAGCCCCTGCCAACGGAAGATGATTTAGGGAAACTTTCCTTAATGTCTAGTTAATAAATTGGTACATTCCATATATCTGTATCATATCGGAAATTGTAGTATTTACAAGTTGAATTAAAAATGTAAAGCTAGCGATCGATTTTTTATGTTATATACAGAGATACAAAGATGCCAGTAACTTTTAAACTTGAGCCCCTGCCAACGGAAGATGATTTAGGGAAACTTTCCTTAATGTCTAGTTAATAAAATCGTACATTCCATATATCTGTATCATATCGGAAATTGTAGTATTTACAAGTTGAATTAAAAAAGTAAAGCTAGCGATCGATTTATGTTATATACACAGATACAAAGATGCCAGTAACTTAACATTTTGATGCCAGTGATCGAAATGGAGGAATTACTATGTTTTTTGAGTCAGCGCATGAAAATTGAAAAATCTACTGCTAACTTCAAACCTACTTAAGTTGCTAGTACTTCAAAAGTATATGTCAAAATGAGACGCTGATGAGTCATTTTATATAACGGACTATAAGAAACGTATGCAATATAAGATTTTAATGCCAGTGATCGAAATGAAGGAATTACTGAGATTTTAGAATCTATGCTAGTAAATATTAAAATCTACTGTTAACTTCACACCTATTTAAGTTGTTGGTACTTCAATAGTATATGTCCCAATGAGACGCTGATGAGTCATTTTATATCACGGACTATAAGAAACGTATGCATTATAACATTTTGATGCCAGTGATCGAAATGGAGGAATTACTATGTTTTGAGTCAACATGAAAATGGAAAAATCTACTGCTAACTTCACACTTAAATTCAAATTGCTAGTACTTCAAAAGTATATGTCCCAATGAGACGCTTGACGCTGATGAGTCATTTTATATCATGGACTATAAGAAACGTATGCAATATAACATTTTGATGCCAGTGATTGAAATAGAGGAGTAACTATGTTGTTTGAGTCAACGCATGAAAATTAAAAAATCTACTGCTAACTTCACACCTAATTCAAATTGCTAGTACTTCAAAAGTATATGTCCTAATGAGACGCTGATGAGTCATTTTATATCACGGACTATAAGAAACGATGCAATATAACATTTTGATGCCAGTGATCGAAATTGAGGAGTTAATGCTTTTTGAGTCAACGCATGAAAATTGAAAAATCTACTGCTAACTTCAAACCTAATTCAAATTGCTAGTACTTCAAAAGTATAAGTCCCAATGAGACGCTGATGAGTCATTTTATATCACGGACTATAAGAAACGTATGCAATATAACATTTTGATGCAAGTGATCGAAAATGGAGGAATTACTATGAGTTTTGAGTCAAGCATGAAAATTGAAAAATCTACTGCTAACTCTTCACACCTATTTAAGTTGCTAGTACTTCAAAAGTATATGTCCCAATGAGACGCTGATGAGTCATTTTATATCACGGACTATAAGAAACGTATGCAATATAACATTTTGATGCCAGTGATCGAAATGGAGGAGTTACTATGTTTTTTGAGTCAAAGCATGAAAATTGAAAAATCTACTGCTAACTTCACACCTATTTAAGTTGCTGGTACTTCAAAAGTATATGTCCCAATGAGACGCTGATGAGTCATTTTATATCAAGGACTATAAGAAACGTATGCAATATAAGATTTTAATGCCAGTGATCGAAATGGAGGAATTACTGAGATTTTAGAATCTATGCTAGTAAATATTAAAATCTACTGTTAACTTTACAACTAATTCAAGTTGCTAGTACTTCAAAAGTATAAGTCCAAATGAGACGCTAATAGGTCATTTTTTATCACGGACTATAAGAAACGTATGCAATAAAAGATTTTTATGCCAGTGATCGAAATGGAGGAATTACGATGTTTTTTTGAGTCAACGCATGAAAATTGAAAAATCTACTGCTAACTTCACACCTAATTCAAATTGCTAGTACTTCAAAAGTATATGTCCCAATGAGACGCTGATGAGTCATTTTATATCATGGACTATAAGAAACGTATGCAATATAACATTTTGATGCCAGTGATCGAAATGGAGGAGTTACTATGTTTTTTGAGTCAATGCATGAAAATTGAAAAATCTACTGCTAACTTCACACCTAATTCAAATTGCTAGTACTTCAAAAGTATGTCCCAATGAGATGCTGATGAGTCATTTTATATCACGGACTATAGGAAACGTATGCAATATAAGATTTTAATGCCAGTGATCAAAATGGAGGAATTACTGAGATTTTAGAATCTATGCTAGTAAATATTAAAATCTACTGTTAACTTTACAACTAATTCAAATTGCTAGTACTTCGAAAGTATAAGTCCAAATGAGACGCTAATAGGTCATTTTATATCACGGACTATAAGAAACGTATGCAATATAACATTTTGATGCCAGTGATCGAAATGGAGGAATTACGATGTTTTTTGAGTCAACGCATGAAAATTTAAAAATCTACTGCTAACTTCACACCTAATTCAAATTGCTAGTACTTCAAAAGTATGTCCCAATGAGACGCTGATGAGTCATTTTATATCACAGACTATAAGAAATGTATGCAATATAACATTTTGATGCCAGTGATCGAAATGGAGGAGTTACTATGTTTTTTAAGTCAACATATGAAAATTGAGAAAATCTTACTGCTAACCTTCACACCCTTATTTCAAGTTGCTAGTACTTCAAAAGTATATGTCCCAATGAGACGCTGATGAGTCATTTTATATCACGGACTATAAGAAACGTATGCAATATAACATTTTGATGCCAGTGATCAAAATGGAGGAATTACTATGTTTTTTGAGTCAACGCATGAAAATTGAAAAATCTACTGCTAACTTCACACCTAATTCAAATTGCTAGTACTTCAAAAGTATATGTCCCAATGAGACGCTGATGAGTCATTTTATATCACAGACTATAAGAAACGTATGCAATATAACATTTTGATGCCAGTGATCGAAATGGAGGAATTACTATGTTTTTTGAGTCAACGCATGAAAATTAAAAAAATCTACTGCTAACTTCACACCTATTTAAGTTGCTAGTACTTCAAAAGTATATGTCCCAATGAGATGCTGATGAGTCATTTTATATCACGGACTATAAGAAACGTATGCAATATAACATTTTGATGCCAGTGATCGAAATGGAGGAATTACTATGTTTTTTGAGTCAACGCATGAAAATTGAAAAATCTACTGCTAACTTCAAACCTAATTCAAATTGCTAGTACTTCAAAAGTATATGTCCCAATGAGATGCTGATGAGTCATTTTATATCACGGACTATAAGAAACGATGCAATATAACATTTTGATGCAAGTGATCGAAATGGAGGAATTACTAATGATTTTTGAGTCAACGCATGAAAATTGAAAAATCTACTGCTAACTTCACACCTATTTCAAAGTTGCTAGTACTTCAAAAGTATATGTCCCAATGAGACGCTGATGAGTCATTTTATATCACGAACTATAAGAAACGTATGCAATATAAGATTTTGATGCCAGTGATCGAAATGGAGGAGTTACTATGTTTTTTGAGTCAACGCATGAAAATTGTAAAATCTACTGCTAACTTTACACCTAATTCAAATTGCTAGTACTTCAAAAGTATATGTCCCAATGAGACGCTGATGAGTCATTTTATATCACGGACTATAAGAAAGTAGTAATAATATAAGTAATAATATAAGTAATAATATATAATAATATATAATATATAATAATATAATATAATAATATATAATAATATATAATAATAATAATCTTCCTCCTACTAGTAATAGTAGGTCTTTGTGGAAATGGAGCCTTCCCATCTGCCCATTTTCCTAAGCCACTTCTTTTATTGCCTTCTATTATTATCTTCTAGATTTAATCTTGACACCTTCACCACCAAGTCCAGAGCCATATTTTGAGAAGTAGGAGA
>JABUQX010128418.1:0-26411 GCA_015478945.1 Trachelipus rathkii
ATATATATATTAATTGGAAGACATATTTATTACAAAAAAATTGGTAGTGGATCTCCTAGAACATAAGATATAAAAAGAAAATACAAATATTAAAATAGAAGTGAAAGAAAATTTGGACTGTTATCGTTGGTTAAGCTAGACCCTAGCTTTCCACATTTGGTCACTGGGATCACCAAATGTGGAAAGCTAGGGTTTAGCTTAACCAACAATAACAGTCCAAATTTTCTTTCACTTCTATTTTAATATTTGTATTTTCTTTTTATCTTATTTTATCTCTGGATCACCTGTTTCTCATAGGAAGGGAGTGTAGCCCATCAACTAAGATTGAGTGAAAAAAATACCAGTTTTGAAACTTGGCTCACTTGTTCGTAGTAATCTACAGTGCAGAATACTAAAAGTCCCCAAGGGTGGGGGGTATGCGGGGGTGGGGAACCCATTTAAGGGTCCCTTTTTTCACGTTTCCTCATATCTCAGAAAATAGAGTTTAGCAAAAACAGGACTGTATACAAAATTAGAGTAAATTCTAAAAAAAAATGTCCTATTCATTTTCTTTGTAGAGTGAATACTCGCTGAGATACAAAGCATGCAAATCGGCGATATTTGTAAAAAAAAAAATGTTTTTCATGATTTAAAGCAATTATTTCAGAAACTATTAGTCCTAGCAAAAAACATGCCATATACGAAATTACAGAAGACAGAAATTGTTAACAGAAGATTTGTTTTCTTTTTTGTAGAATAATTCTTACATTTTTATATACAAGGCTATGAAATAAACAAATTTTTCCACATTTTATATTTTCAATTTCTTCATCACATCATATAGAATGTTATAGAATAATAAAAGTTGTACACAATTAGGGTTGGTGAACAATACTTACTACAACTAAAGGCATATCTTACAGAGGTTACTATAATAAATTATTATAATATATATTATTTATCCATTTACATATACATTGATTTATTGTGTTACAATCTAGCTCACTTTTATACAAATTTCATGTTCTTGGAGATGTCCTCCTCGAGCTCCTCATCCTCCGGGTTAATTCCATTTGTTCAAGTTCCCTGGCAGTTGCTGATACCAAAGTGCATTTTACACCAGCCTTTCAACATCTGCACCTTCCCCCACAACCAGTTGCACATTTGCAAAATATGTTGTTCAATATACAGTCAGGAGCCGCTGAGTCCATGGTCTGTAGGGGTTCCAGGGGTTCCAGTGCTCCGTTGTTACCTCGAATCCACCACCAGTCTTTTGGTGGCAGGAGGTTGCCCAGCCATTGCTGCACTTGTAAAAATACTCTATAAGCATGCTGCTGAGCTGAGTCTTTTGTGGGTGGCAGTGAAACAAGATCAGGCTTCACGTTGTTTGACGATTTCAAGAATGCAGAATATCTATGGCTGTTCAAATTAGATTCATGGGCTTTGTACAGTGCCAAGAACATGTGTTCTCCAGCTCGTGATATTTCATCTTGCGTAGATGAGGCATTGTAAAACACATCAGCAATGGCTTTGTCTCTTTTCATTTTTCTCAAGCAGTTTGACCAACTGTGCGTTGCCCTTTTTATACACAGAAGAGGTGGTGTCGCAACCCACTAAATAATGTGTTATAAAAAGAATGCTTGGTGAAATTTTTTTCTAGTTTCTGTAACTCCAAGGATGAGTTATGTTTTTGTTTCACCTTTTCCTCTCCCTGGTTTGACAAAATATATCTTGCGATCAGTACAACAAGTAAATCTATGTCTTCTAATATGATTAGTGTTATATTCCTTAGATTTTCTGATTCCACCAGCTATTCTTGTTTCAATGCCTTCAATTGACATTTTTTGAGATAGCATAATGATTAATTTTGATTTATTATTGTTTGTGAGGAAGTGTTGTTGCTGAACTGTCACCTTCATGGTCTCATCAAAATTTGTCAACAGATGTTGTATTGCCACTTATTTGTTTTTGTTCAGCCTGTTTAGTGCTGTTCGTGGTATCACTGTAGCCATCTAACATTTAGTGCTGTTCGTGGTCTCACTGTAGCCATCTAACACAACAGTGCACTTGTTACCATAGTGGTTTTTAACATAACTTATATACTGCTTGCATACATTGGAAAAAGTGGACCCGACATTCCACTTGACACGATGTAGAAGGAAGCCACTGTCAATCACATTTGCTGTTACCTTGAGATCCAGTGGCGTTTCATCAACTGGGAAAAATTTGTACAGGGCAGATTTTTTTGTTTTCTTATTCCGTTTTCATTGAAGAGAGATAACGGGAAATGTCCCAATTTGTATCAACAGATCTTTTAAGTCTTCATCACTTTTTTTGGTGGTAGCAATTCTCTGAAAAATGAGGAGAGGATCAACAACTTCCATTACATTATTGATTTTGACCATTCAGTTCATATAAGTCAAGGATAATACTTTCTCCTTCCAATTCTGCTTCACATCTCCAAAGTTTTGCCCAGTGACCTTTGTCATAGTGGCCTTCCACACTTTCAACGCTTTGTGACAATCTACATTGCTGTTTCCAACAATGCCTGTTGCAAGAGATACCATAGAAGGTAATTTTGGAAAAGGGCAATGGTGACTGAACCAATCAGACAACTTCAGCCTATCCACTTCATCCCTGGTTTGTCGTGACTGACGATAGTCTACATGCGGTTTTCCAGTTGAAAAGTGCAACCCTGCAAAATCCCCCAATGAACAGCAAATGGAAGTACTTATTGCTGCCCCACCAACCCACTTAGCCAGCACAGAATCAGTAATCCCCCTTCCCCTTGTTAGCCCACCAGAGCTCTTCATAGAACGCATAAGAGTCTGTTCTATCGTCAAATCAGACCAGACCCCACACCCAGGGTCGTCTGATCTGGATACTGTAAAGTTTCTGTTCTTGGCAAAAGTCTCAAACCCAAATGGATGGGTGGATTGAAGAGCCCTCATATCCTGTAGATACATGTGAGAACACTTGGCATACTGTAAGTGTCCACTACTATGAAAAAAGGGAATCATCGGCTGGACACAGTCAAGGTGAGACTCCCAATCACCTGAGCATTCAGCTGCTAGGAAATTTTTCATAATGGGATACCATGTCAAAATACTGCACCCATAAAATAGCAGTGGGTCCATTTTCTTTTAAGGAGTCCAGTTTATCTTTCAATTTTTCTTGGAGTAACCTTTCAAACCTTTCGAGATAGCAATCTATTTCCTCTTTGTCATCGTTAAAAGAAGGTAACTTAGGTATTCTTGATTTGACATCATTATTAACTATGGGTTGATATTGATTATTGTTTCCAGCTTGGAGCTCAATTCGTCTAAGTTCTAACTCAGCTCTGCTAATTGCATGCCCAGTCATCATTTTGTCAACAGAGTTAGCTGCAAATATGGTGCACAATGCCTCCTTAAGACCACTGCCTGCCATTATGTGTCCAATACATCCCAAGTAGGACAAGTGTGTGAAAGTCACCTAGTCTAACAACTACTAAACTCGACAAAGGGTCATTCGGACATGAAGCCATAATTTCTCTAGCTTTAATGTAGAGTGGCTGATCAGAAGTGACAAAGCAAGTCGTTATCTCATGCTTTCATGCTTCTGACACTCTTGTGCAGCATACTTGAGAGCTGTATAGATTGTGTTGTAGTCACTTGGAGGTGCATTTATAAATGGTAAAGGCAATATAGCACTCCTTTTAGGAGTATCTTTCTCACAGAGACTACGCATACAGCCCTTCCACTCTGCAATGTCTGTAATCCCAAGCCACTTTCCAGTCATCCAAAGCACATCAAAAAGGCTGGGCACAGGAACTTGTGATAGTTTTCAGGCTGTTCCTACCAACATTTTCAAAAGTCAGTAACAGAAGTACCCCTAACCTTCCCATTGTTTCGGCAGAGGGTACAGATTTAATCTTTTCTATCATCTTTTGAGGGGAAGATCTTGCGCTGTAGTGAGGCATTTAATTCCTCCTAAGCTGTGGAATGTTTTCAACCCATCAATTGTGGCAACATTAAAATCAGTGTTGTCAAAAATGTGCTGGCCGAATATACTAGACGGTATGGGTTGTTGAGGGTGGTGGATGGCTGATAATTCTAATATCTGGGCACTATTGTAAGATGCACTGAACCCTAAATTTGCCAGCAGATTTATCAAGCTCCTGGAACCATACTTCATGTGAATTAACAATGCATACTATGAAGGATTGGAGAAAGAAAAGAGCGAGGATGGACAGCTTCGATGATTGCATAAGAAATGGATTTTTTCTTTGCCATCCTTTTATCCCCCTTCTTTTTAAGAACCAGTGCATCCATAAACGCTAGGAGTGCTTCTGGGACCATCTGTTCCACCTCAGTGAGGAAACCATCGCTTGCAGGGTAGCTCTTTATTTCATATGCCTGTGACTGTATATCTTTCAATATTATGGCAGCAGCAGTTTCAACAATTCTTATGCGTTCTTTTGTGGCATCATCACATCTGGATGTGTACCATGATTCAGTTAGTATTTTTTCACCAACATCTCAAAAACATATAGTTGTTCTGCAAATGTTATTCAACACTCATATTGCAACGAAGATCTTAAACCTTTTCAAGCATATTATTTAATGTTTTTAATTTGGGTCTTTCCTGTTCCTGAGGAATCTCTCAGTTACAGTTTTCATGGCATTCCATGCCTCTAGTTTGCGTAATTTATCATTGTAGCTTCAAAATTAGGATATAAGAGAATTACCAAAATCCTTTATTGAGAGTTGTTGCACATTTCAAGAGCGCAAATATTCACCCTCATGTTCAACATTTTTTTGCTCCAATTAAAACTACCCCAAATTTTAGTTTACTAGCATAGCTTTTAACCAAAGCACTCTTTCCTTTAAACTAGCTCAAAGTCAATAACGGGTGCATATTGCATGCAATAAGAAATTTCGCGTATTAATTGTATATATAAATGGCATTGCGGTAGTCGGTTAGCGAAAAGTACTTTTTTGGCTTAGATTATGATGTAACAACGACCAGGCCACCCTGTGACGAGACCAATGTTTTGCGAACCAGTGATGAAAATTAGCCTTATTATACTGTGCGAGAGATAGCGGGCTCGATGGAACCACTTTTTGTGCCCGCATCTACTAAGGACTATCACCAGGAAATATATCTTCGCATTGAAAAATCTCACGACTGCCCCCCGATTCATACTACAGATTCCACACTTACATGGGAAATTTAAGCGAAGATAGCCGTCAATCCTACATTGAGGCCTCCCAAGGGCGACAAGGAGTGAGCTTTACACCTATCTGTCACAAATTATATCTATTCTTAAAACTCTGCACAGAAAAGCCATCTGTTTATGTACCAACCAGGGCATACAAATCATATTTGCGCCTTATCTGTTCATACGCCTAACATATATTACGCAATTCACTTGTAATTCTCATATTCTCTTTCTTGTAGATTGAAATGAACAGTGGGACTGTGCTACGCACCTAGAGGATTGTATGGGATCTTAAACAAACATTTATTCACGCGACAATAATGATTGACGTGGGAACTTCAAAACAATTACTCTGTCGACTGGGTAGGGAGGGCCAAGAATCTCTACATATGAATATTTTATTCAATCATATTACTCTTCGTGTGCGTGACTGTCACTGAGGTCTAAATGCCGGGGTAACATTTTCTTACAAACCCCAACTTTCTGTCATCTCTTAATGTTTCTGTTCTCATTAAAAACCCAATATTGAGTCCTATGACCATTTTTGCCCGTGTGGAAGGTGAAGGCCCAACCCCTCTATACATAACAAATGGAATCCTAGACAAAATAATATCTATAGCTAGAGCACTCTCTCCACAATCAATGCTAAGAAACCACCAGTCAAGGGCAGCACCGATCGCTCCCGCCAAAGTACCCAACAGGCAAACCCGGATATAATCTATACCAGATGATGAGCTATATAGCTGGTAGGTCTAACAGAAAACAATTGAGTAATTAATATAAGGAACCAGAAGAGAGGATTATAGAAAGACAGCAATCAGCTCTTCAATAGTTAATCATGTATTTTGCATATGGGTTATACATTAGATTAAAAACCTACTTATATATTGAGTTAAGAAATTTAGGAAATAGTATATTTAGACTTCCCTTGTTAAGGATTGTAGCTATTGATTGTATATATATTTGATTTAAATATTTTTAGTAATTTAGATTCATATTTATTCAATTTTTTGTTAACTAGTTCCTTACACATCAATCCAGAGAGACCTCTCATTTTTCAGAGAGTCTTCTTTTCAGGGCTTTTCTATTATCTATAATTAAATTTAAATCATGATCAATTTGCGCTTTCAACGCTGACGGAAGGTTGGTTGAATAGGAAGCCAATAACCCATTGGAGGAATATGTGATATATTGTATATTGTAGCATTAAAAATACAACACGTGAGAGCCTGAGCATTTCTGAGGTAATAAATATAATTAATTAGT
Source organism: Trachelipus rathkii (assembly GCA_015478945.1). Classification (NCBI taxonomy): domain Eukaryota; kingdom Metazoa; phylum Arthropoda; class Malacostraca; order Isopoda; family Trachelipodidae; genus Trachelipus; species Trachelipus rathkii. The sequence continues at coordinate 6,449 of JABUQX010128418.1, forward strand.
GAGATAAAACCAACAGTCTTATTTATCATTCAATATTTTGCAAAAAATTTTTTATACTATGATCATGTTTTCTGCCCTTCAGTATATTAGTAAATTTTTATGACGATAATTATAGGATTTTTATTTTACACATAGCAAAAACTGCTAACTAAAAAAAGCAATTAAGAATTGGTAAACATGATCGATGTCTATAATGCACTTCGAAAAGCAATTCAAGCGGTCTGATAGATGAAGTGCAAGCGTCTAACCTCCACATATACGTAATTCAAAAACATTAATTACAAATTACAAAGCCTGTGACAGACAAGCTTTGTTATCCAGGTATTTAGTGATTTAATTTAGTTATTTACTTATTATTTAAGATATTATATATTATTAATTGATAAAAAAATGAAACAATAAATTTATTTAATATTCCATCTATGATTACTAAATTTGATAATATTCTTATTATAATGTTAGTCTTCGAAATAATGTTTTGGGGTGCAAGAATTTTAAAGGCCAATGAAAAAAGCGCCCAAATATATTAATAACAGTTCCGGAAGTCGAATGATATTTAAACACTATTACAGTCTACATCAAAATACATCTTGTGATAATATAAACACTTTAGTTTATAACTTAGTAAATCTATTTGTCTTATGGCCCCTCCGAGAGAAATGTCATATCTCTACGTGGGAGGTTCTGTTAAAAATTAAAATGAACAATTGTATAATTCTTAACAAAACTATAAAAGCCATTAAACTATGTATAAAAATGGTGAATATATTATATATAGTATACCTATATATTAATATTTATTAGAATTATATATATATTATATATAGATACTTATATATATAATATATAATATATATATATATATATTAATATAGAGATATTATTATATAAACTAATATAACATATATATATATATAATATTAATAGATTATATAGATATGATATATATATATAAATACTAACTTTTATATAGAGTAAGTATATATATTAATAATATATATATAATATATTAATAATAATATATATAATAGTAATATATATATATAAGTATTATATATATATAATAATATTAATATATAAATATTAATAATATATAATAATATTAATCTATGTTTGAAGGGGGAGTATTAATTATATCTATTGTATTAATATTATGTCTAATATATATATAGTTAAGCCACAATCTACATTAATAAATATATATAATTTATAATTTGTAATTCATAAAAGACGGGACGCTATATATATATACATAACCCTATAATACTCTAATATATTAACATATATCATACTACCCTAAATCCAAATAACCCCTTTTCCTACCTACCCTCATCAGCATAATGAATGAAAGAGATTTACAATGGATTTTATTATATATAATAACATGTGTATTATATATATACTTATGAGGTTATGATTAGAAATATTCATATAAATAGATCAGAAGGTGTGTACTTAAATAGATTTAGCTAATTTAATTTTTTTTGCCTTCTTTTTTTTGGAGTGAGAATAAGTACTTGTATTTCCTCTTTTCATCATAGATATATTAGCCGCCAAAGTCAATTGTCAAATAACTCTCTATCATTCAGTAGTAGTCAGACTCCGATCGGGTGTAAAAACATATTAGAACAATTAACATTATCTTATCAACTCTCTATATGATTTTTGTTCATTTCCAGGTCATACAATCCTGGAATCTATCAATATTATTGTATTGCTTAGTCAGTGGTTTTCTTAAAAGTACAATACTTATTTATGTCAGAGGTTCATTTACTCTAACATTGCTTATATTTGTGGAATAGGTATGATCGTTTGTATAGGTACAATATCATCACTACAGAAGAACTTTATTTGATAATATTTTTTTTCTCTACACAAGCAAGGTAACCATACATCGATAACATTAGAATTTTTTTTTTATCCACTAGAAAGTTCCCGTTGTTTTGGGTTCTATGGTTTAAGTAATATTAAATGTGTTATCAGAATAATTTCACAAAAGCAAAACACTTTTTGTAGGTTGTAAATAAAGATATTACTTGTCTAAGCTACTGTGGGTGCGATCAGACTACTTTCAATGCATTTTCTAGTACGCGAGTTTTGTATTCTGGAAAGTTGATTCAAGTATGAGACCTCGATGTACTTTCCTGCTTTTCACCACATATACACACCCTTATGCGTTACTTAGTTTTCTACATACATCATTGTTACTACTTTCGATGAGCATTTCTTTCTCTAATACTCTTACGCCCCGTGTTTGTTCTAGCTTTCTACTACAATATCACTTATAACAAGCTACTTTCTCCAAGCTTAGCTCCAACTTTTATTATAGTATCTTGCGATGAGCATTGCGTCGATCATTATGACTTGCCTGACGGAATGTGGTCACAATTTATGTCAAGCGTACACTTTCCAGCAACACAAATCTTTTCTCATACTTCCCACAAGGACATCACCCTATTCACACAAAGGGTACTACTTTTCATTTCTAGTTTCCAGCTACTTATCACACATCACTAGAGCTTTTAATTTCAAATGCTTCTAGCTGCTTTCCTGTGTGCTCATGTACTTTCCAAGATTCCCTTTCGTACTAATTCATTTTCATTTCTTTTGCGACAAGACCGCTGACCTCTCTCTTGAAATAGTTGGATCTCTATGCCTTCTAGCGTATCCTGTAGCATTTGTCATGTAGTTTGATTTTTCTCCGGGCTAGTACTCACCACTCTCGGAGTATCTAGGTATTATCTAGCCCTATCCTCTAGTCATCCAGTTACAGGCCATATGATTTTTTTCCTATAGCCACTCTTCTCTATATCTTTGGTGTTTAATAACCTTCCATTATATCAGTGTGATCAATTTCCACCATTCTATGCTAGAGTGAACAAGTACAATTCAGCTCACAAGCTTATCTTTCCGAATTACTTGCAATTTTGTAGCTTTCCAAAGCGTACTTTCCAAATTTCCAGCTACTTTCCAAACTACCTTCAATGCTTCTAGCTGTTTCCGGAGTGCTCATGTCTTTCCTGAGTGCGCTCACTGTACTTTTCACTGAAGCGTTTTTCACCCCTGACCCCACTTTGTTCTTAGCGCACTCATGCCAAATGTGTAACTTTCAGGTATCTACTACACCCTTTGTCTCTAGCCTCGTTCAATAAATCTACCACCTACTTCCATATGCTCATCCTTTCAGCTAAATGCTAATCCGCAACTTTCATGATAACTATTTTCCTGGAGACCTCCTACGATATGTTGGAATGATATACGCTATCATCACATCAAGCTTACTTTATCCATGTAGCGTTATTACAGATGGCAAATACTTTTCTCACTTAAATAATAAAACAACAGCCCGCAGAGTTATATATTAATTATAAATATACTGCTTTATTTATTTTTCACACCCACATTTATCGATTTCATCTGGTTATTGGATTTATGGTAATTCAGTATAAATATATATACACTCTTTTTCTTACTGGACGATGATAGAACATTAAAATCCGACATTTTCACATAATAGAGATTATAATTGAAACACGCGTAATCAAACCCATCTTCCTGCCTCTCACTCATTCACACTAAATATATGAGATATCAGATATCACAAACTCACCCACAAAAATCCACATTGTTTCATCGGTCTGCCTAAACATGATAACGCCGAGCGCATTCTATATTAGAGCGAGGCGGTTGTTGCACACACCCGACTCGACGTTCAGCCACAAAGGTATATTAAGATAAACTAGAGTAATAAACGTCTCCCTGTGCTCAAGCCGATTTCTATCTCGCGGTTTGAACATCTTGCGAAAAGATGTGCTCTACGACAGCTTTTCACATACTACCAACATTTAGCTGTCAAATTTTAGCGACGCCAGGCGCCCATTTTCTTATTGCTGGCGGATCTATTCTATCCGTACTTACCTATCAGCATAACAAAAACCAGGGCCCTTAACCAAATAAAATAAAGCCCATAAAATTTCAATAAAAAATATTTATTCAAGGAAAGGGGAGGGGATTGTTTTTTTATTTTTTACTCCACACCAACCCTTATCCAATGAGGAATTTTTTGATATATCCTACCGCTCATATAATACTGACATATTATAATATATTAATTATATAATATATATATATTTATAAATATATATTAATATATAAATATTATATAATAATAGTAGATATAGTAGATATATTTAGCATAATACAAATTTTAAATCCTCATCTAATACTTATATATATATATATAATATATATATATATATAAGTATATAATATTATATATATTATACAGCTTATACAGCAAGTCACTTTCAGTAGGAGAGAATAGGAGCAAAGGGATATATATAATATATAATTTAATAATATATATATATTATATATATAAATATATAATATATATATATATTATAAATATAAATTATATTTATTAATATATATAAGTAATAATACTATATAAATACTATATATATCATCATTATATATATATATATAATATATAGATTAATTATATATATAGATATAATATAACTATATTATTAGGGCTTATTATCTACTTAAAAACTAAAAATGCAACACACAAATTTGTATATTTTAATTTTTTAAGTAAATATTTTATAAGTATACAAGTCTTAACTAGGTATTAATTGGTGTGATTGAGTTTCTTAATAATTATTGATCTGGTACCGGTATTTATTCTAACTGAAATATTTGTTGCGCACCTCTAAATAGTCATACTGTATTTCTCATAATATCTATTTTTATTATCTACCAAATTTTTACACATCGGCGCCACACTACCAATTTTGTTTGGAGCGCGGATTGATATATTTTATCCTCTGCACTGCACTTCTTTGCTTCATATAACACTGTGTCTTAACAAGTCCTCAGGACCTCATATGTTCGTATCGCGAGAGCAGCCTTTTATGTGTGCATTTCTTATTGGCATTTTTGCACAACCCACCACCCTTCGTTGTGATTAATATTATTTTTATTGAGTGCTCGCCCTCCTAATTATTATTTATTATGCTTACACTTTCTACTCCTCATAATTTTTTATTACACTTCACAAAATTTTGTGGCACAAATACTTAACACCTACCTACTTAAATTCACTTTTTTTGATAATTTAGAGCGAGAAAAACACACTAATAATATTGTTTATTGGGTGTCCTATACCTCTAAGATTGACTATTCTATAGTTTAGTTGGGCAACCCTAAATTACTTTTAGAAGAACTTCTCTCCTATAATCTCCCATCACAAATAATTTTTGTCTTTGGCAACCCTTAATTATTTTTTTTTGTGCAACCGTCCGAGAAAATCATTATTTTTAATAGCATTTATTGTGGACGGTCATCATTCAATTTTAAGGTCAATTAATAATGGTACACCTCAGGGATGTATTCTAATCCATTCCTTCCTCATAATGTCAAAGTAATAATGTTTTAAGTTGCTTTCAGCCAAACGGTTGCTATTTACAGTTTAAATAAAAGTAATTCAAAAACTACTCTGATTTTATGAATCTGAATACTGCTTCTTCAATCACCTCAATTTTTTAACCCCTCGACCAGGTAGAGACACATGCGAATCTTAACCGTTGTTTTGTATATTGATGTTTACCCATCACCCGTCTCTATTTGTTACTCCATTTTTTGTATCCTAGACGCTGCAATCACTTTTAAAGCTACGGCGCAAATTATGAGTTTTTTGGTTTCTTCATGTCACTTCAAATGAATGCATCTCTGTGAGCCTGACATTATGAGCTCTCTGTTATCACTTAGCAGCGTTATGACATCTTCTTAGCCGTGTGGTGTTTCCTTGTGCAGTCTAATGTGATGTTTAATTAGCGTCTCACTTTGCCTGCTCTGAGCACCCAAGTCATTTTTACCCCAGTTTCAGTGATAGTGATAATAGCGCTGGGCATTCTTTAACCAATCAAATTGTGTAGGATTCCCCACTTCAATTGAAGTTAGTCCGGAGCGCGTCTTTGATATATGTTTGGATGTCTCTTCTGAACACACAAGTGTGGTATAATGTGAGTTGGTACTGTCTTTTATATAACTTTTAACGTTTTTTTTTGACTCTAACTTACTTTGGTGGAAGGCAAACATTCACCTAATGCCGAATGTTCGCCCTGTTACGACTGATTCTATTACACAGGCGCCCGAAAGCTGTCTTCTCTCGCGCGAGGCTAACTTCACATTCTACTCAGCGAGGCTACAACACAAGCACACTACAACACAAAAACACAGCGATCTTGCAAAAAAAAAACAATCATACCATACATTCACTAATGACACACTCATGTACACTCCTCCATAGATGACCTGTGCACTCATTCCACATTGTGCTACTCTATTAGGCTAATAGTTACACAACCACAGTGGTAACAGATATCACTGTTGTAATGCGACTCGTAATTTCTCGTTCCTTAGTCTTCTCTTATATGTGGGCGCTCCATATAATCTACTAACCAAACAAAGGAAATATCCCGACCCGTATAGGGGTTCTTTAGCCCTTTGATCTCTAATTTGCTCACGGCGTCTTAACACTTAGTTTAGCGGTTTTCGGATACACTGCTCTTGACAAAGCGTATTCTGGCTCGACGAGGGTCGAATCCATTTATATCGCAACTAGCTCCAAGGCCCCACTCAGTATCCACTGTCGACCGGTCAAATTTAAGCTATCGACCATCCCGCGCGACGTGCCACTGCTGCCCACTCGCCGACTCCATGGCCCACCGCTCACGAGTGATTTTCCGTAGTTTCTATCGGACGTTCCTCTACTATTGAACACCCAAAGGTCTAATGACCTACTATATATCTTCATACACTATATATATATTGTAAACACCTTACTTAACCACACACACACATACACACACAACACTACTAAACACATCACACACACACACCATCACTCTACACTACACATACTATATATACCTACACCATATTTACACTAGTATACACTTTATTACCACATTCACTATATTGCACTTTACCACGCAACTCATAATAAGACCACTTACATATTATATAATACATACTCTGCCATTACACATCGTTATACAAACTTTAAAACACCCAATTAACATTCCTGCAAAAGCAATTTCTAGCCAATCTCTCCCCTATCCAAACTCTAGGGTTAACAATGTTTTATTCTTCTCTTCTATGCCTTAGCCCTGCTTTTGATGTCTTCTTAAACCCGCTGACGCCAGAAAGTGTTTTGAAGTTGTTATTTGAAAATATAGGAAACTTCATATAAAACAAAAGCAAATGATGAAGGCTTCAAGTGGCATTGTCAGCCATGTAATCCCCCCAATTGTACATCCCTACGGAATGCCGCGTATCAATTCTTTAGATTCCATCGCATAATCATTGAATTGTTCCAATGTCATACCGTAAGATATAAGGTATCTAGTGATTTTCATATTATGTTTACTATAATGCTAATATATATAGGTTCATATTGTAAGTATATATATGCCAAATATCTATAGGGATCATAATAGTATATATATATATACTGACTATATATATATATAAATAAAGGAGTGGAGCAGTGAGCGCCAAGTGAGGGCAATGAGCTGCCAAGAGCTGCAAACGTGAGTGCCAAATGAGTAGCCAAGGTGAAGTTACCCATAAGTGAGTATATATTGCCACATTGATGCACAAGTGGTAAGTTGTCACAACAATTATACCGTATAAGTTCACAACTGTGAGAGTTACCACTATATTTATCAAGCCTTCTAGCCTACCGCTACTAAGTATCCTAGAAATTATCCCTAAGATGGTGTCTATTAACCTATCAATAGGTATATATTTAAAGGTATAATGATAGAAATCGATTATACGATCGCTCATATATATTACCAATCAGCTAAAGATATAGTATCTTTACCTACTTAATGAAGATATATATATTTTAATAACATCTTAATAAAGCACTATACACTATCGCCTATAGGCAATTAAATGAGCGTATCACATACTACGTACCTCACTACTACGCACTAGCACGTGGGCAAACCCATTTCAAAGGTGGTCAACTTTTGGTAAATCATACGTCAAATTATATTGTTAATTAACTTCAGTCAATAAAAAAGTTTGTTTTGATTAATCATATACAAATAAATAAATCAATAAGCGCGTATTTATTCTGTGTATATACGAATATAGAGTATATTTTGAACAATACTTTATATTCGTGTTTAAAATTAATTTTTATGGAAAGGTATGTTCATTTATAATATGGAAGCTATCCAACCAACATACTACTACTACACATATACTCCTCCATACACCTACTACCCATATTTTGGATATTTCCACAAATATTAACTTTTACTTAAACAAAATTATCGAGGTGCCGCATGGGTTTGCCAAACCAGATAAAAATTATGAACTCTCACCCCACCACCCATCTATTCTATATATATAATATATATATATATCATATATATATATATTATATATATATATATAATATATATATATATATATATATATTTATATATATAATATTATATATACTATATATCTATATATATATATATAATTATATTTTTTGCGCACCTCCCATCCAGTCTGGTGTGGACTCGAAAGAGAGCTTGAGGCTTAAAGGAGAGAGAGAGTATATATAATTATAATATCCATATATTATTTGATGTCCGTATATATTATATTATTATATTATAATGTATTATATATATTTATATTATATATATAATAGTATATATATATATATATTATATCTATCTACTATATATATATTATATAATTATATAATTACTATAGATATATATTATATATACTGATATATATATAATATATATATAATATATATATATATATATATATATATATATTATATAGTCCTTTAGTTATTTGTTTTTGCCAACCGATCTCTCTCATCCCATGAATTCTGGATGTCTCAATTACCTAACGCAGTAGAGTCTATGGTCTGGCAAATGTGTTGCAACCTTTTTTTCTAACCAGTGGATTATAATGGATAGTTATCTATAGGCCTTGTATGAACAAGCCCCTGCTTAAATATTTAGCTTTATTCGATGTTACGGGTTCTACGTTTATAGAAAGTGTTATGTTAGCTTATTAATGTTAAACTTTGTTATGTTAAACGTTTGTTCGTACGTTCAATATGATAAATGAGGTTAGGTTATGACTAAATTTTATTAGGTGTTTGTTATTAAGTGTTAGAAAAGTGGCCGGATTTATGTTAAATTTTGAGAGTAATGTCTTGCTACTTTACACGTCTGATAAGGGAACTTTGTTAATATTTGGCAGTTTTTATTCGTACGTAGGATGTAGTAAAATGTGACCTTGGTCGATCGGACCTAAGAATATCGCGTGCTCGGCTGGGAACGGCTTTCCCCGACCTGTACAAAACCCCTATTTGACCCTTCAATTACGCCAAGATACGGATGTTGCCAAAATCTTTGCAAATGTTGCTTTTGCAACATCCAGCCTTGCATCATTTTGGATGCATTATGTTACTACATATTATATGAAATGATTATATATATAATATTATATATATTATATATATATATATATTATTTTATATATATATATCATATATATACTATATCTATATATTAATATAATATATTATAATAAATATATATACTCATTATATATATATATATATTATTATTATTATTATTACTATTACTTATATTATTATTATTATTATTATTATTATATTATATTATTAATTATTATTATTATTATTCTTATTATCTATTATTATTATTATTAATATTATATTATTATTATTATAATTATTATTATTATTTTATTAACACGAACCTTACACATTTTTTGTTTATCTCAGCAACATAAACTTTGAAATTGGTGTCCTTTAAATATAATAAACTTGTATTGTATCACCCTTGTTGGTCGCAAAAAATACCCTTTGCTAGGGTCATCCCAATTACCTTTATTTGTATTTTATAAAAGGAAACGGTAAACATAAACTCTCGTAACTCATTCTTCATAAAAAAAGCTATGAATTTTAATCCTGCATAATCGTTAAGAAGCAAAAAGAGTTTAATATTACAGCGATAGATAACCGAAGAGAACTATACTTAGAAGGAGAGCAAAAAAATGTATTTTATGATCACAATAGATGATCCTCTTCTTTAACACATGGGGGAGGGTTGAAACTGGGACAGGAACAATAATATGTTGAAGATGCACAAAAGAATTCAAAACTTTGAGCTAAAATAATCACTATAGTAGTAGTAGTAGTATAGTAGTTTTTATTAGTAAGTAGTAGTAGTGAGTAGTAGTAGAAGTAGTAGTAAGTAGTAGTAGTAGAGTAGTAGTAGTATAGTTAATAGTAATATAATATAATAATAATAATAATAATAATAATAATATAATATGAATAATAATAATAATAATATAATAATAATAATAATAAAGAGCAATAAGAAGGATGATGATCCTCGAAGACACACCACCTAAATAATAATGAAAAATAATAGATCCAACTCACTACCCTGACTACACTACTACCGACTGTTCCACTACACTACTACATACCACTACTACTACATCTACTCTACTACTCACTACTACTACTACACTACTACTACTACTACACTACTTACTATATAATAATAATAATCAATAATAATATAATAATAATAATGAATAATTAATAATAAAATAATATATAATAATAATAATTTCAATTTCATTTTTAAAACTTTATTCAGGTAAGAAAATTTACATTGCTTACATAGTACAGATATTTACACCTCATTATAGCATTACATTATAATAAAATAATTTCCTAGCTATAATTCTTTAGTAATAATTCTTTTAAACTGTAAATTGTTTTACATAGTACGCGTTTTTATTTCTGCAAATTGATCCTTCTTCTTTCCCTCCTTCAGATTCCCTCCCCATTCTCCATGTCAGCTCATTACCCCAACCTCAACTCCCAATCCCCCACCCCCCATCCGCTGGACAGATAGCCGGTGTCAAATACTTCTCCTTCGGGAATTATACCCTTATTTAAAATGTGGTGAGCAACATACCTTTAACACCTTTGCAATAATGCATGATATTAACGTAAGTTGAATAATTTTCTTACTACTCTATAATGGATAAAAAAAGTAATTGTCGTTACTATATATACGATAAATACTCATATATATATTAATCTATATATCATAATATATATTATATATATTTATATATATATATATATATATATATATATATTATATATATATATATATATATATATTATATATATATATAATTTAGGGTGGGCAGATGTTAACCGGGTGAAGTGAGGTGTGACTCGTTGTGTAGGCTCACTTCTTGGTGTCTAAGGGAGACTGTTTTCCCTCGTCGAACTTTACGAGAGATACAAACAGCTGAATGGACTCTTGAAGAAGAACACTTGAGGTACTATATAATGGATGGTTAATATATGAAGAGGACCTCTGGGTTTTTTGTGTTTGTTAAATATCTGGTCTCTATTATGAGATAGGAAAGGTAAAAATCGTTATGTCTTTCGGTTGTGTCCCAAAGATCAATATAATATTCTGCTAGCAGGACCTGAACGCATAACTTTTTCTGCCAATGGGAAATAAATTAACAGATTCTTTAGTGGTCCGCTACTTTAATCTTGAAAGTTGCGACAAGCATCCCATTGGGGCGAGCATGTCGCTTCATCACAGATCGAAACAATGAAATTTCATAGCTGATGCTCAGTAGTATTATAATCTGAGAGTTCATGAAAATGCAGGTATTCACATAACTTACCGGCCGTTGGTACCAGTCTCAACACAACTGAAGCCTATACATACTTTTGGAGTGATAAAAATTATTCTATAGGACAGATATACGATGAGACAGGTTTCAGAGAAAATATAAGTGTCACAGATTTGCCAGCGGTTCCTATTGGTAGTTCAACTTGATTGCACAACCTCGCATACGGTTTGGGGATAAATCTCTTGGAACGACTTACGGTTATTAAGTTTCTGTGACTGGAGAAGCTTAATTTTGAAGAATATTATAGAGGAATTTCTGTTTTCCTAACGCTTGCCTGATCCGTTCGAGAAAGACAATTAGTAATATATCATGACAATGAAGACAATGCTCCTTGCTTCAAAAAAAAAAAAAAAAAAAAAAAAAAAAAAAAAAAAAAAAAGCAATGTTTTAGTGATAGCTTACGGAAAGCTGCAACTATTTTAATCTCTTGTTCAAAATGTCAGATTTCCCATAAGTCAGTTCTTCGGAAATAAATTTTAAAAACAACTTGTATTCCCAGACCAAATTAACTCACGCATTCAAATCTCACTCCATCTTCTCGTTGACATCACTCTTATTGCTGCAAATCGGAGAAATCTTTGGAGAGACTTCCAAAATTTTGGAGACACAGAGTTGTCCTTGAAGTCTTGTCTACATTGACACTCAAGCTCGAGGGGGAAATACAATACCCTTATGAATATTTGAGAGATGTTTTATCTGTTACGAGATCTAGGGCAAGGTTCTTGATGTATCAGTACTTTCGACTAGGTATGCTAATATGCTGAATCAAAGGTTCGAGCACGAGAAAAAGAGAAGACGAGAGAGAGGAGACGAGAGAGAGAGAGAGAGAGAGAGAGAGGAGAGCAGAGAGAGAGAGACGACGAGAGAGGAATAAAGTAGAGTTGAGGTGAATCTGGATTATGTTACACCTGATAAACATATATACTATAATAATTATATATATATATATAAGTATATATATATATATATATATATTTATATATAAATATATATATATATAATATATATATATATTATATATATATTATATCATTATTTTTGACATGCTTCAATTTTTACGGCAAGAATTAATGGCTATAATGATTGCCCCTCCTCTCGAATTTCATTCTTACCAGACACCTCTTCGATGATCCATCTATTTCAGTTCGCTCAGCGGCTCCACGGCGCTTAAAACCCCTATTTTAAATACTATATTGCGATATCGCGCTGTACAACAATTTCTTCGGCTGCTTCACTCTCGTCAGAAATAAATTGCACTATGTTAGCCCCCTTCTAACGTAAGGGTGACTGGTAACGAAATTGCTAACAGAATAGCCAGAATGACTACCGCCTCTTTCCGTAGCTGTTCTATGTACCTCCAAGATGCCATTCAACAAGGTCGACTCCCATCAACTGATTATTATCCTGTTCTCCTACAAAGATTCCGGTCTTACTGGAGGGAGTGCTGGGCGAGTGATCAGCGATGGACGAAGCTTAGAAAGCCGAACATTGGTAAGTGGTCTTCCTCTCATCGACGAAATCCTTCCATGCCTCCTCTGCATTGGCCACACCAATATCACTCACAGCCACTACATATCATAGGATCCTTCTCCATCTACAGATTTTACCGTCGCCATACCCTGCAACCTGTTCACCATAGATTTTTTGACTGTTCTCAACTATACGCCATTCGTCACCGTCATTTTCCTACTATATGGTCCATAGCACCTAAAAGTTATCCCATATCTTGTCGGAATCCTCTCACTTTATAGTAATTATATATCCTCTTACCTTCAAGAACTGAATATTCTTTATAATTTATAATTTTGCAATGTAATATTAGGATTATATATAATGTAAGGACATCTTTTTTATTTATCCTTTTACTCAGTTTTTGAATGATTTATTCATTTCGCTCTCTAAATTTTATTTTAGACATATTTAAATAAGTATGAGAGAGGACCCACGACCCACCCATGGAGTCGAGTTGAATAATCATCTCAGTGTGACCGCTTCTTTGCGGGCAGTGGTGGGTCCTGTATATATATATATATATATATATATATATATTATAATATATTTCTAATATATATATATATATATATATATATATATATATGATATAATATATATTATAGTATATATCCATATATATATATATTTATATATTATACTATATAATAATTATATATACTAATAATTTATTCTCTATAGCTATCATTGTTCAATTCATCTCTCTCGTCTCTCTCTCTCTCTCTCTCTCTCTCCTCTCTCCCTCTCTCTCTCTCTCTTCTCTCTCTCTCTCTCTCTCTCTCTCTCTCTCTCTCTCTCTCTTCTCTCTCTCTCACGAAATCTGAGTCAGATATCATATATAGCCAAATGATACATGTTTACGTGAGTCATTCATATCTAATCTATCTACTGCAATCATCTTTTGTATAATCTTCTATTCTTACAGCTATTAACATCTTACTGCATAAAAGTGAACATCTCATTCAAGGAACTTGATAATCCTCATCACCTTATAAGTGAAACAATGTATATACTGTATATATATATATATATATATTATATATATATATTATTATATATTATATATATATAATATATATATTATATATAATATTATATATATATATATTATATATAATATATATATATATTATATATATAATATATAAATATATATAATATATATACTATTATATATATAATATATATATATATATATATATATATATATATATATATATATGATTTAATAAAATACACTTATATATATATATTATATTATATATATAATATAATATATAAATATAATATATATTATATATATTTAGGTAAAATACACTTATATTTGTTTATTAATAAAATTAAAACTGACTTAAATTTTTAGAAAATATATTCAAACAAATATTAGAAACTTAAAAATTTATCCATCATAATTTTATGAATATTTATTTTTATTGGTATTCAATATCATTTTAAAATATATTTATATAAGGGAGCGCGCAAGGTGGGAGGAGGGGGGGTTAAAGGGAGAAGGCCCCCTATATAAAAAAAAATCATAGACTTTATTTGTGGAACGAATATTTATACTCAATGTTAATCGCCTTTTAACCTTCTCCCAGTGACGTTTTCAAGTGTAAATATTATATTATTTAATATAATATATAATATATATATATATATATAGAATTAACTATTATTAATATATATAATTATAATATATATATATATTATGATATATTATTATATATGATATATATATATATTATATATATATATATATATATATATGGAATAAGTTTATTATTTTATTATTGGTAAAGAACATTGTGGTTTTATGGATGGTTTAAATTGTGTGGTTGTGCGGCAGAGAAATACTCGGAAAAGATGAAAGATGTTTTTCTATACTTTTTATTTGACTTGGAAAAAGGCTTGCGACACATTTGAAAGAGGGAGACTGTGGAAAGTATTGGTATATTATGAAGTAAATGTAATGATATTAAATGCGATTAAAGCTTTTTATAGGATTAGTAAGGCTTGCGTTAGGATTAAGAGAAAGGAATGGGAGCTGATTAAAGTATGAGTAGGCTTTAAACAAGGTTGTGTAATGTCTCCGTAGTTATTTAATATCTTTATGTACAATGTAGTTAAGGATATGGTTAGAATTGGGAAAAGAGCCAATTTCTGACAACATAGGGATAATTGGAAGACAAATATTTTACTGTTTTTAGATGATTCTGTGTTGGTTGATGACTCGAAAGAAAAACTACGTGATTTTGGTGCTTGAATTTATCTGGGAAGTTAAAAAGGAATTTATTTGATTGTGTATTTGTTACAACCGTTTGGTATTGATGTGAAACCTGGGCATTAAATTCAAAGTTAAAAAGAGGAATTGGAGTTTTGGAAATGATGGCCTAAGAAATATCTGTATGGTGAAGAGAAGAAACGGGGTCAAAAATGTATGAATAAGAGATATGTGCCACCAGAAGACAAGAAGGTTTTTATGTCTGTCTGAGTTAATAGGTAATAAGAGAAAGGGCAAACCCAAATAGAGATGGCTTGATGGAGTAAAGGGGTCATTACTATCAAAAGCCATTAGTTTGAACGAAGGAAATAGACTAAGACAAGATAGAGTCACTTGGACTTGGGGGGAAGAGTTGTGCATGGAGAATTCCTTTGAAAGCTTCTGCTATCTGAACAGCCTTAAAAAGCACAACTATCTTAGCTTTCCAGATCTGCAACTGACACCACCCCGCAGTTCTATGGAAGACGAAATATATATTATAATATATATATATATTCATATAGTATATATATATATATATATATATATATATTATATATATATATATATTATATATATAATAATATATATAATATATTATATATTATAATATTATATAATATATATAATATACTAATAATATATATAGTATATACATATTATATATATGTTATATATATCGTATATATATTATAATTTATACATATATTATATATATATATTATATATATATTATATATATATATATCATCATATATATATATATATATATATATAATATATAATATATATATAATATATATAATAATATATATATATATATATATATATTATATATATATAATAGTAGTTGGCACTATATTGGACAACGTCGTTTTTGTTTTTTTACCCCATCTGACTATAACCTTTTTGACCTCTTTTACCCCACCCTAAAAATCTTGGGCAAACGCGCATTTTTTTTTGAGCCCAAATTTCTTACTGACTTGACTTTTTGGGCCTTTGACCTTTTTTGCCCTTTACCTTTTTGGGCCTTTGACCTTTTTGTGCCTTTACCTTTTTTCGGCCAGCCCTTTGGTCTACCGTGGGCCATTTTGCCCACGGTAATTTTTTGAGAAACCTAATTTTTTTGAGAACCCTAAATTTTTTGACGAAGCCCAAATTGTTTTTGGCATGTCGTGTTAATATAACTAAATACATTCTGACTTATTAACGAGAAAAGGATTCAGAAAAAACCTAAATTCATATCCAAATCGCATTGATAGTATGATAACCTAAAAAAATACAGCAGTGATAGATTAAGATAAAACATAAACTAATCTTACATAACAAATCAGATCAGTTAATTCTATTCTATAAGACAAACATATATAAATTATAAAGTAATGTAAAAATAGAAGAAGCAATTACAAGAACCTAATTTTTCGGCACCCTAATTTTTGCAAAACCCTCCGAAGAAGGGTTGCGCCAAACGGTTTGTGCTCAGCAACCGTTGTACGTATTACCCCCCCCGTATTTTTACCGCCCCTCAATTTTTTCCGACCGTGGGCCATTTTTGCCCACGGTAATTTGTCCTTCCTTTAGGGGCTTAGCCCTTTTTTGTATCTTAACCTTGGTTTCGACCAACCCTTCTGGTCTTCCATGGGTCAGATTTTGGACCCACCGCAATTTTCGACCAACCCCTTTGGTCTTCCTGGGTCAAAATTGACCCACGGTAATTTTTTTGGCTTCCTGTTAGGACTTAGCTTTTTTCGATGTTCTTCAACCTTGTTTTGAAATGAATATTCAGCCTTGACCTGCCTATACCATGGGTCCAATTTGACCCACGCTAACTTGATGGCTTGTGATGGTATCCATCCCGTACGGATGTATCTAGTGCATGGTTCTATTGAGTGTTCTACTGAGTATTAGATGAGTGCCCAGCGTGAGTGCCGGGTGAGTCCCAAGTGATGGCCGAATGAGTGCCAATGGAGTGCCAAGGTGAGTGCCAATGAGTGCAAGTGAGTGCCAATGATAGTGTCAAGTGAGTGCCACATAGTGCCAACTGAGTGTCACTTTTTTTCAAGCCTGTTTCTAACTCCCTGAGCCTACGAATAGCCCTAAATATGGGTGTCTTACCCCTAGGTAATAAAGGTATGAGGAATCGATTGGGTGTATATTACAATCTGCTAGAATGCTTCCACTATGAAGTTAGTATTTTTAAACACTATAAGCACTTACAGCTCTCCATAAGGACCTTACATTATAACCATAGTACACTTACACACACACACACACACACACACACACATCACACACACACACATTTCCGCGTCCCGCCCGCCGCGTGCGCCCGCCAGGCGCGAATTTCCCCGCGCGAAACAAATGACAGTGTTTGGAAAAAAGTAATTTTATTTTCAATATTCTTCACGGTTGTACTTTTACCTCTTGTTACGAATCTTTATTAAATAACATATCACTTTACATACCTTAAAGCAGTAAAGCAGTAACACCATAGTGGTTTTATTACCTAACACCTAGGGGATTATTATGCCTTTTGTTTACTGCTTTACTGCTTTAATCTTTCTGCTTTACTGCGTTCATACTTTCCTGCTTGTACTGCTTTAACTCATGGTTTTACTGCTTTAACTCTCTGTTTTACTGTTTTAACTCGCTTTAACTTTCTGTTTTACTGGTTTAACTTTCTGCTCGTTACTGCTTTAACTCATAATATTTATTAACATTTATGTTTTCTTTATATTTTTTATTTTTGTTTTTTATTACTTTTTTATAATTTGCTATTTTTATTTTTGATTTTTTTTTTTTTTTTTAATACTTTTATTTTTAATTATTTATAACATTATGTTTTCTTTTATATTTTTTATTTTGTTTTTAATACTTTTCAATTTTCTATTTTATTTTTGTTTGAAAAATATTTGTTGTTTCTGGTTTCCTTTCTCTTTTGATTTTTCAATTTTGAATTAAAGAATATAAACACACAGAGTTTCGGTTCTATATAAACATTTTATTTTGATCAAAAGTGTTACGAAATCTTTTATTAACAACATTATCTCTGTAACAGCCTTAAAGCAGTAAACGCAGTAAAACAACTAGAGGTGGTTATTAACCTAACACCTAGGGATTAGTAGTGCTTTGTTTTACTGCTTTTATGGCTTTAACTTTCTGCTTTACTGCTTTGACTCATGCTTTACTGTTCTAACTTTCTGCTTTACTGCTTTAACTCAGTTTTTTTACTGCTTTAGCTCTCTCTTTACTTTTAACTCCTGCTGTACTGTTTTAACTACTCTGCTTTACGTGCTTAGACTCATCTTATTAACAGATTTCTCTTTTATATTTTTTTATTTTTTTTTCTAACTGGTTTTATTATTTCTATTTTTAAATTTTTTTTTTAAATAACTTTTTTATTTTTTTTACTATTATTAACATTATGTTTTCTTGTTTATTTTTATTTTGTTTTTTAATACTTTTTATTTTTAATTTGTAACGTAAGAATAAAAACAGCACAGAGTTTCGGTTATATTAAACATTTATTTTTAATAAAATTGGTACGAAGTTTTATTAAAAAACAATATCTTTACAGCCTTCAAAGCAGTAAACGCAGTTAAAACAATAGAGGTGTTCTTCCCTTACACTAGGGGAATTAGTAATGCCTTTGTTTTACTGCTTACTGCTTTAACTTTCTGCTTTACTGCTTTAGACTTCATGTCTTTACTGCTTTTACACACTTTCTGCTTTACTGTTTAACTTTCTGCTTTACCTGCTTTAACTTCTGCTTTACTGCTTTAACTCATATATTAATTAACATTATTGTTTTTATTTTTTTGGGGTATCTCTTTTATCTTATATTTATACGAATATTATTTTTATTTGATTTTTCTTGTTTATGTTTTTTATTTTTATTATTTTAGTTTTTTTTATTTTTATTATCTTGTGTTATTACTTCATGCTGATTTGTTATATTATTTTAGATACGACACACATACACACACACACCACTATACACCTACACACACAACACACACACACACCACACTCATCTATACACACATCACTATGACACTTATACACACATTGACTATGACACTTACATTTACCCATAGACACTTACATTATACCTTATACACATGCGGTGACCACACACACACCGACGACACACTTACACTTAACATCACATTCACTATTGCATACTATACACACATTCCACTATGCACTTTAACATTTATCCATAGACACTTTCATTTACACTTACACTCACACACACAGATTTACTTAACCTCACACAGATTTACTTACCTCACACCAGGATTTACTTACACTCACATAGATTTACTTACACTCGCACACAGAATTACACAACTAACACACACACACACATCCACGCACACT
>JABUQX010128419.1:5000-10000 GCA_015478945.1 Trachelipus rathkii
GTATCACGGTTTGGTGTTATAGGCCCATACTTCTTTGAGGAGGAAGGAGTGACTGTGACCGTAAATTCCGAACGTTATGTCACCATGCTGAACACTTTCGTGCATCCAAAAATGGAAGAGATTGTTGAGGATTTGGGGTTGGGGGACTTGTGGTTCCAACAAGATGGGGCTACAGCTCACACAGCCCGAAACTCACTCACTGTTTTGGGAAGAATGTTTCCAGGACGTCTGGTCTCTCTGAGGGGTGATGTAGGGTAGCCTGCACGGTCACCTGATTTGAGCATTTGCGATTTCTTTCTGTGGGGATATCTGAAAGAAAAGGTGTTTAAAAGTCGCCCTCACACCCTACCAGAGCTAAGGGAGCGAATTGTTGAAGAAGTCAACGCAATACCACGCTGTATGTGTGAACGTGCTGTTCAAAACTTTAGAGAACGACTCCATTAGTGTATTGCAAATAATGGGGGCCATCTTGAGGAGATTATTTTCAGAACTTAAGGATTAAAAATGGTAAGAACTCCCAACCTCGAGTATAATAACATGTCATCTCTATGTACTCCCATTACATTTTTATAACTCCTAGTATCAGCAACCTGGTTCCTGGCTGGCATCCCTGAGCGCTGGTTACGAAGCGGTATTAGCATGATAGCAATATAACTTATTATTATTATATTATTATTACATGAGCATATTATTGAGCATTATTGCTGCTGCTGGTTATTATTATATATTATTATTATAGTTATTATTATGATTATTGTTATATATATTAGTATTTCTTTATTTTATTATTATTATTATTATTATTATTATTATTATTATTATTATTATTATTATTATTATTATTATTATTATTATTATTATTATTATTATTATTATTATTATTATTATTATTGTATTATATTATTATTATTATTATTAATAGATATATATATATTATATATTATTATTGTTATTACGCTATTATTACATACATCCTGGCATGTTACATATATAGCAGAAGAGTATACAGTAGGTAGTATATACATATATATAGTATATATATATATAGAGAGATATATATATATATATATATATATATATATATATATAAGTAGGAGGCGAAAATTTTAACGCCAGAACAATAAAAGCTACTATGCTTAAAGAAACTTTACATATGATCCCCAATATATCGTGAAATCATGATGCTCCTTCAATTTAACCCTTGATGGAAACTCCTTTCTTCTTTGCACATTTTATCAACCTGTTCGGAAAACTTAAAGCCATAGTTTGGAGAATTTGCATTTGGTATTGTGTTCCAAACATCTCTGATGGCAGATTCAAGCTTTGGCAAAGTAGAGGTCCATGTTCTTTGTAAAGATCTTTTCATGAGGGACCAGAGGTTCTCTTATGCTGTTTATATTTGAACCTTGGCTTTACCAATCATGAAAATATGGCACACCAACATTTCTAAGCCATTTTTGAGCACTTAGCTGTATGGTGAGGAGCCTCATCATGCATGAAAAAGGATGCTCCGTTTTTCTCAAAGGACGCTTCCAGCACATCACTCAGCAGCTTGTAACAGCTGTATTGATTCATGGTTTGATTTTTTGGAAGGATAATCAACTTCCATACATCATCATTTCTATAGGAGCTTGATACCATAACACCAGCTGATGTTTGACAGTCGCATATGTATTGGATGGGAGTGTGGAATCAAAACAAGCGTACGTTACACTCCCCTCTAAGTACTGCCTGTTGCTTAGAAAGCGGACTTTTAGTGAGTAAAACCAAGCGTTTTCACATCACTACCGATTCCAAACACTATTTTTACAAAACAACATACGTTTCTTACGATTCCGGTAGGTGAGAAGATGTTTAGGGCGAGTTCTGTAATTGCGAAGATCTAAGTCTTATGAATTATCTCCTGTAAGGTAGGAGGGAGATATCTGCAGGCAAACGTGAGGTTTTCTTTCATTTGTCTTCCAGTCATTGAAGTGTGCTTTAATAAGCTGCCTTTTCATCATATTTAAAGGTCTTTAAGAGGCTTCATTTGGTACCAGACTTCATTTTGATGGCACATTGTATTTTCACAGTCATCCTTAAAACGTTTCACATAAATTTTTCTTACTGTTCTGATTTTTAATTTTTCGTTTGGCACTGATATCACTGGTTTTTATTACCACCAACTTTTACACAAGGTATTACCTGTTCAACATTTCAGATTTTTTACACATTATAAGACATTTATCTTAACTTTTAATGTTGGAATATATCTTAGACTACATAAAATTTACATTATATAACGAGGTCGCATGGAATGGAACTCTTCCTTTCAAGCACGAAAGTATAAGAATAAAAATAAGAAGGTGATAAAGAAACGTAAGTCTTCTAATTCACACCATAGCAATAAAAACCTTACGCGGTTCCAATAATGGGCATGCTTTGGAAAAACATGAAAAGGTTGACATGGTGAAAACTTACGTCAGTATTTTCCTCGCTGACATACAATAATATATATATATATATAAAGAGCACAAAGATAGTATATATATATATATATATATATATATATATATATATATATATATATATATATATATATATAGTATATATATATATATATATATATATATATATATATATATATATATATATATATATATATATATATATGTCAAATTTGGTTTAAAGTCACAACCTCATATATCTCAAAACTACACAGCTACAGGGAAAAGAATATTGTTGAATGCTGGTCCACTGTAGTAAGTGGAAAATAATAATAAAAAAATCTCAAAACTACAATAGCTACAACGAAAAGGAATACATTTCTTTGGAATCCTGGTAAATATTATAGAAATGAAAAAAGAAAAATTATTGTTAATAATTATAGTAATATGATTAGAGAGCCTATTTAGAGACCTTTATTGGTTACTCGTTAAAAATAAATAGACTTTCTATTAAATTCTGCTTTTTTTTTTAACAAAGAATACCCCAAGGGTATACCGCACCGATGGTAGGAGTCGGGTTCGGCCTGGGAACTACGGGTAGATTCACCTTCCTTCTGGGGAGGGTCTCCGAACCCCTGCTCAGTATTTCTGGGTGTCGCGGGAGTTCTTCGCCCCTCCCCATACGGGGTATGGAAAATCACCCCTGCGTTCTGCTCTATTCTGGTTTCACATTGCTACGTAATACCTTTACAAATAATATATATATATATATATATAGCATATATATATATATATATATATATATATATATATATATATGTTATTATATATATATATATATATATATATATATATAAATATATGTTATATATATATATATATATATATATATATATATATATATATAAGATATATATATATATATATATATATATATATATATAAGATATATATATATATATATATATATATATATATATATATATATATATATATATATATTATGTCCCCTGCTCCATAAAAAAAAAATAGACAATATCTATTTTATTTATTTATTATTATTATTTTTTTTACATTTTCCTAACTAAAATTTTACAAGGATTCCAAAAATGTATCCCCTTTTGCTGTAGCTATTGTAGTTTTTGAGATATGATTTTTTATTTTTTTATTTTTTCAGATTCGTAACGTCATGCGAACTCCAGCAATGTATTCCTTTTCCCCGTAGCTATTGTAGTTTTTGGATATGGATCGATGATAGTTGTGGTTTTAAACCAAATATCACCATATATATATATATAAGAAGAAGTATACATATATATATATATATATATATATATATATATATATATATATATATATATATATATATATATATATATATATATATATATATATATATATATATATATATATATATATATATATATATAAACCATTATAGAGGAATTAAGGTATGTTATACAAAGTTTGAAACAACTTGAAACTAGACATCATACCTAACTCACCCATCAAGGAGATCAAATAAAAATTGCAAATGGAATTTTTGACATATAGTATTACGCTTATAATAAAGTTGTATATTTCTTTCCATGTTTCAGTTCTAAATAATTTGCTTAAAGTTAATTAATTTCTAAAACTGTTGATATTCATTAAAATTTCCTTCCAAGTTTTGTCCAAATAATATAATCATTTCGCTCTTACATTTTCTTATTACTCACTTCAATATAACATTTGTTGGTGAAATATTCTCAGGCATGTATATTTTTTGAAATATTTACTTATTAATTTGACCTCTGTTTTAAATAGAAACTATATTTTTGTTTTTAATTAAAATTGCAAAAAATTGTAATTGGAATTATAATTAATAGGAAAGATACGGTAGATAGTAAAAAGGTAAATAGTAAAAAAAATAAAAAATAAAATTTCATCATATTTCATAATTTAAAAAAAAAAGTATAAACATTATTCTCTATCGGCATATCTTTCAAGATATTGACGAATAGGAAAATAAATAAAAATGTGCCTTATATGTTATATATAGCTTAAATAAAAGGCATATTTTTTATAGGTTTCCTGGTGTGTGTATTGTAATGGGGGTTGTGGAATTCCTCTTTTCTATTATATACCATTCTATTAGACTACGACGATCACTCACATTAAACACATTTTGAGCAAAATATTATATTTTTATTAATACATGATTTTGGAATATCTTCCATCATATAAGAAACATTAACTTCGCATGATCATCATCACAACATTCTAAAATTATTTTATTACATGAACTTAAATCAAATAAACTTTCATAAGATGAAATCAACTTTATAAGATCAGTGCTTTTTCATTCATATATTAGGAAATAAAAATCTTCAAAATATTTTATTAATAAATCAATTCCACCCCCCCCCTCTCTCCTGGTCCTCAAACATTAACACACACACACACACACACACACACACACACACACACACACACACACACACACACACACACACACACACACACACACACACACACACACACACACACACACAACACACACACACACACACACACACACACACACACACACAC
>JABUQX010128419.1:15000-20000 GCA_015478945.1 Trachelipus rathkii
ATATATATATATATATATATATATATATATATATATATATATAAAGAAGAAGTTATATATATATATATATATATATATATATATATATATATATATATATATATATATATATATTGCAGGCTGACATAACCTACTACCCAATGTATGAATGCCTAAGTCAAAAGATGCAAAGAATGTGAAAGAATGATGAGCGTTCCAGATATGATCAGTAGAGTATAAGTGTGAATATGCGGTTAATTTATTAATGAATCAGAGAGCTTTAAAGACAAAGGATAATATTTTTGTTAAAGGCGCTTCAGGCGAAATTTTCAACAAAGTAAGAGAGAGATGATAGACCAGAGATTTGAGAAAAGCTGTATCTGTCGTAATGGCGATTGTATAAGGATAGTGATACATCAATTCGACGGCAAGAAAGTGATTAGAAAGTGTCAATGGAATAATATCAAGACCGCACACATTCAAGGTGTGACGTTGAGTGGAGCCATCCCAGATATGATGATGTAATGCTCCATGCAAGAAAGGCGAAAAAAAACATAATTTGAGGAACAGGTTGGATAAAATCAAAATCGAACAACTTCTTAGAACCAAGTCTGAGAAAGCATAAATCAAATTTTATAGATTTTACGATGTTAGGTAGTAAGAAGCTGGATATAGGTTGAGAAAGCGGAGTAGCTCCTGAATTGCATAGAATGGAGTTTGTAACAAAGGTTTAAGTGAAGAGTTCAACTATGATAGAAGGTAAAGAAGCAATGGTGCTGTCGGACGTAACTAGGGGGGTGAGAAATAAAAAAAAAGCAGTTGAATTTGACATCTTTCGCAAAGTGCAAGAAAGAGTCAGTGGAAAAAGAAATAGAAAGATTTCTGCAATTTCTACTGAGGAAAGTTTCCAATGTTACGAAGAATAAATTTTGGACGATTCCAGGATGAAATAAAGGAAGTATGAGGAGTCTGGAGAAAGGCGACTATAATTCCTGAATTCAGCAATCTGCGCAACGAACAGTAGAGCATAAGCAGAAGTAAAAACCAAAGGTTTTTGTACCTTACTTTTAGGGATAAAATCACATCGGTTACCTGCTCTGAACATTCGGACGGATTGCTCCAGCCAAAGCAGTAGATCACTTTCAGGAAAATCAAAGAAGTGCGCCTTCAAATCCGACATGATAACAGCAACAAAGTGGCAAAACGTTCCTTGCCAAAGGCAGGTTTCCTCACCTCAAAGTATTCTCAGGTCGACAAATATATAGGAATGAGAATGAAATCGGAGAAATCCAGAGGTGGAAAGAGTTAAACAGTATAACGGGAAGATTTTGAAAAGAAAAAAAGATCTTCTCAATATGTTGGGTTCATCTCCAAGATAATGAAGAACAATAGTAGGCAGCTGCGCCGTCTTATCAATTTTGCGATAAATAGGTAAATAGAAGGAAAATATACCACGGAATCTTGAGAGCTAGAAGAAAAGGTTTGATCAAATAAACAGGTACTATAACTGCTAATGAAATTTTCAAAATTGAGAAGTATGTAACGTGATCTCAAGCTATTACTTTACTTTTATTTATAATAAAATAAAAATAACAACTTGGCGAAGTTGAAAGTATTTAAATGGAAACAAGCACAAACATTTTAGTTTAATTCACTAACGCACAAATACACAAACATCACACACACATACGGATATATATATATAATTATATATATTATATATATATTATATATATATATTATAATATAATTATATATTATATATATATTATATATATATATATATATAATATATATATATATATATATATACTCCACCTAAGGTGGAAAAATGTCAGGGACCTACATACAACCACATCATTATGGTAATACCAGTTTCAGATTTAAATTAATGGGTCAAAATAGTCCGACTCACAGTTTGAAAGTATGCAAGTCAAAAGAGTGTAAAAACAAAAGGAATAAGAGTGTTCCAGTCTTTGTAAGTAAACACATGAGGAAATGACGAAGGGTTCGAGTCTGCAGCTGAAGATAAAAGATTATTCCAAATGCAATGATAAATCACACCAACTCTGCTCAGAAAAAGAAGTATGCGATCAAAACTTACTGGAGAACAAAATGTCCGTTATAAAAGTAATAAAATAAGATGATAATGATTTAATATATCGTCAGCTAGAAACAGGAGAGATTCAGTAAAGGTAGAAGCCATGCACAAAAGCGTTCTTCTAAGAAGATGTGTGAATGGAATCATACCAATATATGTTTATACTTTATAAAACAAGGCAAGTTACACACACATATATACAGAGAAAACAACTGGAAATATGTAAAATAATTCTGAACAATGCCTGCTTATTTTGCACTAAAAAATATTTATTGTAAATGCTAGAAGGAAATCTTAAATTCATTGCTATTTATGGGTTACACTTTTTAAAGATTTGTTTCGATTTAAAATATTTAACATCACATCTAAATTTAACTAAAAAATCATTTTTACTACATTGTATGTTAAATTCTCAACAAATTCAGTATCTCGGTAAATCAAAAATACTAAATTTGTTCATACAACTTTTTAAAACACTGCATCCCATCATAACTTCAATTTTTACAACAAAAAAAATTTTTTTTTACCTTTTGGGTAAGAGAATAAAAACTAAAATCTATAATAAGTTATTTTAAAAATTTACCTTTTGCTTTCTTATCACGATTTCCAATCCAATTTTTTCTTTGCTTTTATAGAAAAAAATTCAAAAAATTGAGCAGTATAAATATGAATTTTCCTTAAGAGCCATAAATCTTTTTTTTTTTTTTAAATTTTAACATACATTCATAAAAGGAAACTATGTAAATGGCCCCATTTTTAGTATTACTTTTAATATATATATATATATATATATATATATATATATATATATATATATAGATATATATATATATTATTTTTATTTTTATATATATTATATATATATATATATATATATATATATATATATATATATATATATATATATATATATATATATAATATATATATATATATATATATATATATATATATATATAATATATATTATATATATATATATATATATATATATATATACTATATATATATATATATATAATATATTATTATATATATATATATATATATATATATATATATATATATATTATATATATATATATATATATAATATATATATAATATATATATATATTATAGGTATTATATATAAATATATACGGTGCCTTGCTAAAGTTTCGGGAAAATTTGGAACTGCCGCGAACACTGATGTAGTCATATGCCTTCTACCCGCTAGATGTGGTGAGCAGTACATGCTTTGCTAAATCTGTGCAGCAGCCAAGTGCAGATGAGAAGACGCTTTTTTTGTCGTTTTGTACGATTTTGTAAGGGTGGGTTTCATTGATTTGCGGTTTTTTTTTAACCGATGTGTAAGATTTTAACGAGCAAAGAATCTGCATTAAATTTCTTTTCAAACATTTAAAAAAAAAATGGCTGCAGAATCCCATCGCATGTTACAGAAAGCTTTTGGAGATAATTGCATGAGCAACAGCAAAACCTATTTATGATACAAACGCTTCAAAGAAGGACGAACAGGCTGGCCGATGACGATGGGTGGTTCTGTACGAGCGTCAACAAAGACACACGCCGGACCATAGCAAGAGTTTCGCGAGTCCACGAGGTTTGTGAGATAGTAGGACAGTCATACGAGACTGTTAAATGCATTTTGTCGGACGTTTTGAACATGCACATTTCGGCAAATTTGTGCCAAGACTGCTGAGCAACGAAATAGAAGGTCGATCGCGTTTCTGTCTGTTAGAAACAAAGATCAAGTCAGAGATAACCCAACTTCATCTCTAATATCATAACTGATGATGAGTAATTGATTACGGTTATAATCTTGAGACTAAGCAGCAGTAGTCGCAGTTTAAGTTGAAAATTCACCGATACCGAAAAAAGTGCGTCAAGTTCGTAGCAATGTCAAGCTAATGTTGATCGTTTTTTTTTTTCGACATTCACTGGTTTCTTCATAAAACATATTTATCTCCTGGTCAAACCGTAAATGGTAAATTTTACTAAGAGGTTTTAAAGCTACTGAGGGAAAGCATTCGGCCCAATCGTCCAGACAAATGGAAGACAACAATTGGTCCCTCCACCATGACAACACATCCACTCAAACACACACATCAGTCGTTGTTCGACAATTCCCTACTTCCAAAAAACATTACAGTGATTCCACATTCACACCCCTATTCGCTTGGCGATTCCCCACTGTGAATTTCCCCTACTCCCCAAAATGAAATTACAGATGAAAGGACGTCGTTTTAACACGATTGAGGAGTTCTAGGCAGAATCGCAGGAGGTCTTTAGTGAACTCAACACTTGTTAACTTCCAGGTATGCATGGAATCATGGGGAAAATGCTGGAATCCCTGTATAGTTGCTCAAGGGAACTACTTCGAAGATATGATAAATAAGAGGTACGGTAGGTAACTTTTGTTTTTACAGTCAAATTTCCCGAATTTTTGGGTAGCACCTCGCGTGTATATTATATTATATTATATTATATTATATTATATTATATTATATTATATTATATTATATTATATTATATTATATTATATATAATATATATATATATATATATATATATATATATATATATATATATATATATATATATATATATATATATATATATATTAATTATATATATATATATATTATATATATATATATATCCCTATATATTCTGTCTATTCACCTAACTATACTAATTATCATAAATTCTTGGACATTCTGAACTTCAAAATAGAAAATATTTTCTCCTCTTCTTTCTTACAAATATTTTAGGTGATTTGAATGTTCACCGTCGCCAATGACTTTCTTCTGGTTCTCAAGATACAACTGCTAAACTTGAACAGATTATACAATTCCCCATTCATATCCATGATAGTCTTGGAGATGAACCTAACATATTGGTTTATTTCTTAACATCC
>JABUQX010128419.1:25000-26349 GCA_015478945.1 Trachelipus rathkii
GAGGGATTTCAGGAATTAAGCAGGGTTGATCAGTGTAAATACATTAAAGACTTTGTTCTGGGGCGGGAGAAATGTTAACAATAAGAATTGAAATAGTAGATGGAAAAGTTTAATAATACATTATATCCGTTACTACGAGACAGAAATGTTTCTCGAAAGGTGAAAATAAAAATATACATGTGCAAGTACTACGGACCTAATACAAACGTAAACGGTCAGCGAAGCAATGGGAATCTAAGCCCAAAAACTACGAAGTAGGATACAAGCAATGTGAAATGAGGGGTTGAGATCCATAAAGCGAGTTACGAGAACGGATAAAATGAGAAATGATGATATAAGAGAGAGGAGCTGGAGGTGGAGAGTATACTGAGTTTGATTGAAAAGCGACAGCTGCGATGCTACAACAATGGTGATGAGATGAATGAGGAATAGATACTCGAGAGAAGTACTACCGATGAGGCCGGATGGAAAACGCAAGTGTGAGACAACCAAAGAACCAGATGGAGTGATAACATGAGGAAGGAATTTTAGAGAAGATGACGCAGGATGGAGGAGCTCGGAAGAGTCTGGGAATCTTTGGGGGACGCAAACGGGAAGTGGAGGGGTATTCCATCCTGAACAACCTGACAAGGCAAAGCGTTCGACGCTTTTACAGGAGTTTGATTGAGAAAAAGAGAAATAAATAATATAATATAGTAATCATATATATATTTATAGTATATATAATATATATATTATAAATATATTATATAATTATATATATAATATATATATATATTATATATATATATATATATATATATATATATATAATATATATAATATATAATATATATATTATATATATATATATATATATATAATATTATGGATACAGCGTTCGTTCTATGTTTCATTCACAGCACGTAAATTTCCAGCGATAAAATGTTAAAACAGAAAGAAGAAGTATATATTTTAATAATCTCCACAGAAGAGTCAATAACACACTCGGTTCAAATTTTTTATCTAATCTTTTAAATCAGTTTATATTTATTTCATAATTTCGAAATTTCTTTTAAAAAAATACTTTTGAAATATTTTAACGCCAATATTCTTGGTGAATTTACCAATTTTATTTTTTCTAAATTTTCAAAAATTTTATTTTATGAAATATCTAAATAACATCACTTAAACAACAACTATTTTAACATACTATTTTGTCCTTAATTTTATCGAAGTTTTTAATTTACGAGCACGAATGCGGGAGGCCGGTATGTCCCTGCTCCGCTCTGTCGAAAGTATAGTTCGTGGTGTTTTGTAATTTTTTTCTTTTGTTTTAAAAAATTTTATTGGGGAATTTAGATAATTAT
>JABUQX010128420.1:5000-23485 GCA_015478945.1 Trachelipus rathkii
ATATTATTAGTATATATATATATAAATATATATATATATATATAATATATTATATGTATCATATTATTCTAAAGCCCAATATGCCATGTTTTTCCTAACAAGATATATACGTTAAATCTTAATAGGGTATATCTCATCTATGTGAGTCCTATTTTACTAACCTTGCAGATAGTTAATGATAACTGCATTTGGTCAAATAGCTAAATGAGACGGTGCCATTATATATATATACTTTGGTCCAGAATATATATACAAATATATATATATATTATATTAGATATTAGATATTGTACAACATGCTCCGTCATATCCATGCCTTCGGCGTCAGCAATTTTTGGTGGATTCATAAAACAGAATCTGGATCGAATCTTTATTTTCCAATTAATTTGCTAGTGATTTTGTAATTCCTATCCCAAACCTGGAAAAGATCCCGAAGTTTGGCAGACACCAAAGACCAATTTCGCTGACCTGTCACTCCTGTAAATTAAAAATGGAGAAAATGGTTTCTGGCCCCTTACTCCCTGCTCTGGGAGAGCCGCGTCAAGCTTTCTCAAACTTCCAATTTGGTTTCGCAAAAAATCGCTCGACTGCGGACCCCTTTGGTAAACTAGACCATGACATCCGGAAGCCTTCTCAAACTGGTGGGATGGGTTCTTGGTGTCTTTTTTTGAAACCCTTGAAAAAAGCTTTACTAGAATAAACAACTGAACATTGAGAAAGTAACTGGGTAAATTTACTCCTTAAAACTCCATTTCTGAGCTTTGGTTATTATCCCTAAGCGACAACTCCAGCTCTTTAATTATATCCATATGCCTTTTATCACAATCATATATTAATATATACTAGATTACTATCCAGGTTTACGGTGCTCTCTCTATCTATTATCTGTTAAACGTATTTATATATATATACTCAACCTTACTTAAACTGGATGGGAAGGCGTTCACTGAGATGACAGTGTGAGTAGTGTTTTTAAAGTAGTACTATAACTTATTTATATGACTACTCTGGATTAATTAATAATATGATATTGTTACCATATATATATATAATATATTATATATATATACTATACCATATATATATCTATCATAGCGACTGTCAATTTTTCTCTCTAATATACGATAGACTATTAAGGCATTTATATATTCACATAAGTCACGTAGTGATACCTAGGCTTGCCCATTCTCCTATAGAACGGTATATTATATATATAGCAACTTCACTAGCTATTGTAAAATATATTCATGACAATGTGAGCTAGCTTCCCATTGGCTTCCTCCATTTTTCTCTCACACCAAACCCTCAGTAATATGCAGTGTCTATTATTAAGTAAAAAAAGGAGAACGAGAAAAGAATACATTTAGCCACCTTTTATCTTTCCATAGGCCGAAAACCTAACCTTATAAATATGGTCGTCAATACTATATCCTGTTTACTTACATACAGGATACAAATTTAACTAGGACTTATAATATGTATATTTCTAGATGACCATCTTATTAATCATTAATGCACCCCATATTACAAACACGCTATGAAATAACTATTGTTCATCTATAGCTCAGCGCTTGACCTTAATTACATTATCTCGCCTATCCAATAAATCTTGGGGCGTATATACTGATCGCAATGAGTCCCTTTTACAGCTATATATATCGCCCTAAAGTTCGTATCGAAAGCTTGACCTATTGGCTGTGTAGTATTAATATGAGTTACACGCCTCTCCACTATTACTTACTAACTGCATCTGATTAATGGCATCTACCATACAATAATCTGAAGGCGGATTCCGTTTCTCACCTGGAGCCTTTAACCGATCGTCCTCTACTCACGGGTAAGTCCCATTGAAAGTTGAAAGCCAATGTGATGCCAACTCTCTCACTTTCAATAAGAGAATATATAATATACATTCATATGTGTACCTAAGTTTATCTTCGTTTAACTCCCATAACCTGTCTGCCGAACACCTGATTCCTGCAGGAGGTGCCTCTAGAAATCCCTAATTACTGGCCATTTGCGAAAACGGTTCATAACACATCCTTAATTTCCTATAATATCTCACCTTTACAAAAGGTTGCATACTGCACTTTTCTCAATACGATGGAAGGATACACACCTTGGTTTAATTCCCCGCTGCCCACCATTATTGTCTTGAGCTCTGAAACTCATTCTCTCTCCACAAAATCAAGCCATTCTGCCTGCCTTTGTTAAGCATCATTTCCTGTCTCATGTCCACAGTTCATGATGGTTTTCGTTTTCTGTGAGCTTTACCTTAAAACCGGGAACAAGTTGATGGGACGCATCTGCTGTTTTCCTGATTACTCAATCTTTCTCGCCTCCCCCTGCATGCTTAACAATTTTTCACAGCAGAAATTAATGGCATTAATTATAAAATGATTGCGCTTTATTCCTCAATTCTAATCCTTAACCAAGATTCAATCTTTAATGTCATTTATTCAGATTTCCTCAGCGCGCTACAAGCGCTTTAAACCCCCTTATTCTAAAAACACATTGGTATCCTGCCTGAGCATGTAACAATTTAAATCTTCGGTCTAAAGCTCCATAAATTCCCTGTAACAGAAACAATAATTTATTTTAATGTTTTGGATTTAAATCCCTCTAATGTAGGGGTAACTGGCAATGAATCGCTTGACAGAGAGGCCAAAAATGGCCACCTCTCCTCTTCTATTCGGAGCTGTTCCAGGTACCTCCCAATTAACGCGATTACTATCCTGTTCTCCGACCAGGTTTTCGATCTTAATTATGGTCAGAGCAGCTGGACTATAATGATCAGAGAGGAGCTGAAACCTTAGAATACAATAAAGCCGATCATCGGAGTGAGAGTGGTTTACTTCCTCCCACCGACTAAGAACGCTTACACGAGGTGATAACTTGCACGCCTTCCGTATTGGCCTACAAAACTAATATCACCTCACAGTTCACAATATATTGTTATGAGAACCGTGCACCTCCCATTTGCAAATTTTGTCCAGAAGTCAACCCCGTTATCCTGTTCGCGCATATCTTCATTGATTGTTATCCCAAGCTGACTCCATATTTCGCGTAACGCCTTCACTTTCCCTACTTTAACGATCTAACATAACACCTCCAAAAAGATTAAATCCATAATCCTTATCCGATATACTTTCCCACTTTAGTAGTAACTCTATTTTCTTGTTTTCTACAAGAAGTTGAATGTTCTTCCATAATATTTGATTTATTGTTAACGTTAATACCACTAAGGAATTTTATAATGCAAGGATGTATCTTTTATTGTTATTAGTTTTTGTTTATTATTTTAAATTGACTTGAATATTCATTTCTCTCTAATTTAAATCTTCTTTGACCGTTTGAAATATGTATGTTACCAGGACCTCGCACATGGTGTTTAGATTTTTTCAAACCCAGTGTGGCCGCTTTGTGAGCCTTGGTGGGTCTGTTCACTGATCTATCAAAAAAAAAAAAAAAAAAAATGGTATATAATACATCGGAGACAGAAGCTGTAAAGAGGAGGCTGAATTTTTTTGGCATCCCTAATCTCATGTGCCTCGGTTGAATCTCTCATATTTATTATATTAATACATTCATGAAAATATGAGATCATGAAGTTCATCATTACATACACAAGATTGAGTTCCGAGTCCCACATATAATCTATCATTTAAATTTGCGTGGTGAGATTCATCATTAATATTTCACAGAACTAATAATTATTGAAGAGTAGATATAAAAGAGAGTATGTATGGTGACCGTATTGTGCGGTCGGTGTGTAATATCATATATATATTAATATCCATTTAGTTAGTATATATTAATTATACTTTACAGGAAATGTCATGAGGTATATTAATATATTATATAATTACTAATATATTTTTGTTAGATACTCTATAGTATTTATATATATATATATAATATTATTATATAGGTATATACTATTTTATATACATTTTTTTTTATTATTATATTTATATAAAAAAGCCCCCGTCACGCTATCCGTGGAGAGCATCTCGCTCAATACAAATGCCCAGAGGGTCCCAAGGATTCGCAGACTGAGAGATCTTAGAGTGGAGAAGTATATGCTGTATCTATGTCTCCTCTCCGTTAGAGGCTTGGCTTCGTCCTGCTACGGAAGTTTAATTGAGTAAGGCATTCTCGCCCTCCTAGTATAGGCGTCTTGTCCCCGTGAGCAAAGTGGTGTTTAATCAGATAAAAGAAGAAAAAGAAAAAAAAAAAAAAAAAAGGTATTTTCTCTATTATAGAAAAGTTCTTAATCAAATCTCCGACCAATTTAAATTATGGAACCGAGCAAACATCCGCGGTGTCAAAAGCGCGGATGCGAGCGATGTTACTGCATCAGCTAATATATATATATGATATTACTATTATATACCTTATCACTATATTATACCATGTCCTACTATTATATATATATATATAATATTATATATATATATACTATATATTATATATATATATGAGACTTAAAACTATTTATTTAAATAAACTTAAATTAATTAACCAAAACTAAAATAATTATATTTTACTAAATACTTCCAATTATTTAATTTGCATGAGAAAATTAAGGATTATTATTACTAATTTTTATCAAATAATAAATTAAAAAGACAATTTGTTGTAAAAAAATCAATTAAATCAAAAAATTCACAGAACCTGGGTTATCTCATGTGAGCGTCACCTTTAACCTCGCCTACCCAAGTCTTGGGGAAAGGAAGGTGTGAATTATATAATTATATATATATTATATATATTGTACTTTTATATACTTATATATATAATATATATTATATATTATATTATATATGTTATTTAAATAATATTATAATATACTATATAATATATATATATATTATATATAAATAATATATATATATTATATATATTAATATATTTAAATATATAAATATATATATATATATATATAATATTATAATTATATAATATATGTAATTTATATTGTTTTTTATATTCAAGTACTCACAGTAGTAATTTTGAAGTAATTTCTTGTTGTTATTCTTGTAGGTGACTTCAATTATTCCTATTTTTGAATACAATTCTTTTTAAGTAGATTCTTGTAGTTATTCTGGTAGGTGACTTCAATATTCATTCATTTGTAAATATAATTCTCACTTCTTTATTATTCTTATTATTGTCCAATTTCTTCTTCCTATTTTGTTTACTCTACTTTTGTCTTATTCTGAATTGTGATCTTAGTTCCTTGATCTTTTAGTTTATTATTTCTTATTACTTAATTATATGACCTATAGGTAATGCCTTAAAATCTATACAATAATTTACTTTAAATAAAATTTGGCACTACTTCTGTAAATAATGGAAAAAGACATACATTACTTGAGATAGGGTTGGGAAAAAAAAAACAATCTCTAATGCATTCTTCCCGTCATTTTTTCACAATATAATTGCTCTAATACTTAATTTCTAGGTTGGAGCAAATATATTATTTTTGCCCTTTTTCTTTGAGTCAATATATCAGCTATTTGCTACTGGCTAACTATAACCCACTTATTTTATTGTTATCTATTGGTTTTTAATTAAAATAAATCTCTCCAATGCTTAAAGCCATTTTTCAATTCGAAGGTCATTCTGCTTTTAACTGGATGTTTGACTATTATTTCCTTCTGTAAAGTAATATAATTATCCTGTTCCTTAGACTTCTAATATTGTAGATACTTTCTTTTATATTTTATTTCTTCCACCTATTCTGATGATAATATTGAGCTTCGTCAATGGCGTCCATTGTTCAAAAATCTTCTACATGATACATTTCTAACATTTCACTTTTATTTTATAGTTCTTATGACAATTAATTAAAGTTAGCTTAATGTTTCAAGAACTCTTTTTTTAAGAGTAATATGTAAAAAGGTCTATTTGTGTATGTCCGTTATCTACATTTCCAAATGAAGCATCAGAATATACAATCAGACATTTCTCTTTTTTCTCTTCTCTTACTATTTCAAATATCAATTTATATTGTTTACTTTTTATAATTCTTATTACTTTTATTAGTTCATTTAAGTCCCTTATAGTTGCCTTATGGGTTATACTACTGTATCTGCTTACAGCAAAAGAAATATCCGGTCTTGTGTGCTGTGATACCCAATTGAGACTACCAATCAAGGATCTATATTGCTTCATAATTCTCTTCTTTCATTTAAAGGTTTTTATTCTCCATTTTATTGTCCATTTTCCACTTGTGGGAATTTACTAAGTCCTCAACTGATATATAATTCTATTTGAATCTATTTTTCAATTTCAAAATATTTTATTGATTGTCTATGAATACTAGTAAATCTTTGAAGTCCCAGTATATCAGACCTATCTTGAAATTTTTTTGGGAGTCTTTTAATTTAGCGATTTTCTTTCAAAACAAAGAAAAATGTCCTGTAATATAAATTATATCAAATCTCCATGAAATAGACCATGATCCTACTAAATTATATTCTTTAAACTTCTACGAGTATTTATCAAGGATTCCAATAAAGTTTGACAAAGTCCTTCTTCTATACAGGCATTCTTCAATGTTTGATACCATTCTACTGCGGCGTCTTTAAGTTTATATACAGTCTTCTGTAGTTTCCATACTTTATTAGTATTAGCCTCTATAGGAGGTTTCAGATATACCTCTCTCATTATTTTCTTGCCTTGTAAATAGGCAGTTTTAATATCAATTGCTGTGCACTTCCAGTTTTCTTGCTGAGCTATTGTGATTATAAATTTTAGTGTGTCAGCACTACAAGTGGGTGCTTCTAATCTTTTATTCACGTTTTCTTCATAACCTCTAGCTACTAGTCTAGCCTTTTTATATGCCATTCCACTTTTTATTTTATCGCTTATATAAATCCATCTTGGGTAGTTATTAAGTTTTTTGTTTCATGTTACCTTCACTATCTTCTTATCAAATTAACCTTATGGATTCAATCTCTCCAACTTTCTATCTCTTCTTTTTTTTGTGAGAGATTTTTATGACACATTCCATAGCACATTCATACTTTCCATTCTATTGCAGTCCTCATCCTTTCTTTTATCTATATTATGACTTTCATCCATATAAGAGAAATATGTTACAGCTTCTTCATCTTCTGTCTCCTCTTCTCCTTCATTCTCCTCATTATTTTCTTCATCAAAATCTTCATTATCCATTTGCTCTATTTTTTCAAAATCTTTATAATCCTGTAAATCTATCCATATTGGGTCTTTCTTGTCTTTTATTATAACATTATAACAATGTTTATATCTTGTACTTTTTGCCTTACCAGCTCTATTTATTATCTTTATTTTTATGACTTCTTCATTATTCTTGTTAGTCAGCTTATAGTAATCATTTCTTTTCATTGTTGGTATAACTTCTTTTTCTTTCTGTGGATCTTCTCTTAATTCCAAAGTCACATTCATATCTTCCTCATGCACATCATCTTATTATTTCTTTATTTGTTTATACATTTCTTACTTTTTCTCTTCTATCTCAATATAAATGTTTTCTTCTTCTTTTTCATTATTTTTTTCACATAATCATTTTCTCTATTGTCATTGTTAAGTATTCCGTACATGTCCTAATAAATTATGTTCTGGTTGTGTGAAACCTGTATGTTTCTTTTTAAATTTTACTTATAAATTATCCATGTTTAATCACAACTATAAAACCATCTATGCCTATAATTTTACCAGGACCTCTCCATTCTTTTTCTCGTTCTTTCTTATAATAGACTTCTTCACCTATACAAATTTCATCTAACGGATATCTTCTCAAATTATGTGTCAGCGCTCTCTTTATTATATTGGCCTGTTCTTGTTCTATATGAACTGATCTTGCCTTATGTATATTCTCCAGTATATTTTTAACTCGTTCATCTTCTTCCACGGGATCTAACATTGCTGGATAATTGAGAAAAAATTATATTTGGTAATGACGAGTTTCTTCCAAATACCAAATGATTTGGTGCATTTCCATTTATATTTCTCATTGATTTCTCAGGGAAAAAAAAAGTTACAAATTTTTGTCAATGAAATTCATTTTAAATTTCCAGATATATATATATATAAATATATAATATTATTAAGAATAATCTTAAAAAATTGTTTTATTCTGGAATCCGTCGTCCCTTTTCATTCTATACAACTGAATCCTTTCAAAGAGTCCCTACTTTGTTTATTTTCACATAGACGCATTACTATAATAGACTCTCAAATTTTATCAAATTTTATAATGTTATGATAAAATTCAAACATGATTATATATAGTAGTATTATATATAGTATATTATATATATTACTATATATATATACAAAAAATACTTACCATATTATTATGTTCTGGGAACTATCTTTTCCAGCAATCAGTTAAAATAGTTTTCGGTATTCCGAAATATTGTATCCACTTACTACATAATTCTTCTATAATTTCTTGACTATTTTTACTTGTTAACCAAGTTGCCTGTGTATAATGGGTAGCTGTATTTACTCTGACTAAGTAATCAATATATCTTAACTAATTGAACTCTCCCACATCTAACTGAATCATGTCTCCAAATTTATAAGCCATTTTATTTCCCACTACAGGTCGTGGCGGTGTTTTTTTAAACTTAATGCAGGTATTACAAGTCCTGAGGATTTCTTCCAACTCCTCTTTTATCTCTTTAGATATTCCTTTGTCTTCTTC
Organism: Trachelipus rathkii; assembly: GCA_015478945.1. NCBI lineage: Eukaryota > Metazoa > Arthropoda > Malacostraca > Isopoda > Trachelipodidae > Trachelipus > Trachelipus rathkii. The sequence continues at coordinate 13,702 of JABUQX010128420.1, forward strand.
CTTTTTCCTATTTTCTTTAATTCTCTCCTATTGCGATTTTCCTATTATGTCATTCACTCTCTCTCAAAGTGTTTCTTCCAATTTTCCTTTTCTCTTTCCTATTGTATTTTTGCTATTATCATTCAGTCTCTTAATCCATTTCTTCTTATTTTTCTTCATTCTTTCATATTGTGTTCTTCCTATTATAATCAATCATTCTCCCATATTGTATTTCTTCCTATTTTTTCCTATTTTCGTTCCCAATTTGTTTCTGCTTTCATTTTCTTTAGAGTGTTTTTTCCCAATAAAAACGGTACATCTCCCTCAACTACATCTAGTATTATATTGAAATTCTTATGTTTTATCTTACAAGGAAATTTTATTTTCTTAATTATTTTATACGCTGTCTCTCCAAATGTATATTGCCCTTTTCCAATTTCCTGAGTCTCCTTTATTTTCTTTAGTTGTGTCTCTGTCATAAAGTTAGAACAGAAACGCAAAGATTAGTTCCATAATGGACCCCCAACTACTGCAAACTTAAGAACAATCCTAGTAATCTATATTAAAATGGTGCTTCCCTACTTGTTTCACAAACCACTGAACTCAAAGTTTCTTCAAATCTACTATATCATGGTTAACCCCGTACGGACTTTTCTTCTTTTTCCAATTTCCATCTTGCAATCCCTTTGCGCATAATGACCTTCTTGTTTACACTTATAACATATAAGTTTTCTTTTAGCATCCTATACAGGTGCCCAAATCCGATAGTCTACATACAATCTTTTGTAAATACACATGAGTAATGTTCTTGTTTTCAAATATTTTTATCAGTTATAAGTTTGGTATCTTACAAATTTTCACTTATGAATGATTAAGTTCTTTTTGCAGAATCTGCAAATCATTTGTTACTGCTCCTCTATTAACATAAATTTCCTTAAAAGTATGTCTAGTATAACTGGTTTCTATATTCTCATAGACCCAAACTCACCAGTTGGTTAAAATCCACTCTCAGTATCTGATTTTTGTGTCAGTCTATTTTCTATTATATTTCATCATTTTACTTAGGTCACATCTAATTAATATTGTTCAATACCATTTTTGCTTTCTAAATTCCTATTAAGGTTGAGTTGCATTTCTATCAACATATAGACATCGGTTATGCCACCAAGAGAAAGAGCTCCAGATTTAGAGATATTATTTGATGAGATAATGGAATCCGCTCCCCCAAGAAGTATTTTTTCAACATGTCATAATTTGAAGACTCTGTCAAACCTATTAATAAATTCTCTCAAAGTTTTCATTTTCTAGATCTTGCTGACATGCGTTAAACTGTTGTTAAATATGCTCTAGGTAAAGTAAGTCAATTTGAATGCTCCTCTTATGTTGTTGGGTTACAATTACCTTCTTTCTTTCAATGCCAATGTAAAGCGCGAGAGTGAAGGTGTGTCCCATCCGATTGAATAAGTCTCCTTCATCTTTCTGTCATATTCTTAGCAACTTCATATGCTTTTCCTTTTAGGTTCATGAATATTTCTATTGTCATGTTGTCGATTTTATCTTTATTTGCTCTGGTCCACAGATTCACACTTCTTTTAAATTTTTCAAAATCCTCTCCTTCATCTCCACTGAACTGTGGTACTGTCATCTTATGTCTTACAGTTATTTATCCAGCTTTTACTACTGCCAAAACTATATTATTTGCATTATCTTTTACAATGCAGTGGATTTTGTTTAATCCCAGTTTTTGAAGATTCCTTTTAAACTTAGTGATATATTTGAAGTATTATGTACAGTATTATACCGGATACACCTCAATAGAGCAAGCTTTCTCTCAAATTCATCTGTAATCCAATGGGTGGTAATAGACATCAAAGAGTCATAAGTTAGTGAAGACCAGATATAAGTACCGATTGCAAAGACTCCGGTTCGATTTAATTTTAATGATTAGTGAAGATCAAATCGAAATTTGTAAAATAGATAAGGAAAGAGATTAGTTATAATTTTTTTTAGGTATATGTATGCTTGAGCAAAGCTGTTATGCACAAGAGAAAGCTGAATTAAACCAAGGTTTCACTAATTTTAGTTGAAATTAAAAGATCATCAAGTACACATTTCAATGTTTGAGAAAATCAGCTTAGTTATGCGTTCTGCACTTTTCGAGGAACCCCTAATGCTGTAATCCTACTATGGGAAATCAAAGAAGTACGACCGCAAGCACAAAATTGGTGGGTCTTTGTTGTGGAAGACATGAAGAGATAGAGAAGGATATATTCAGAGATAAGTAGGTGATTGAAGAAACTCAGAGGATGAAAGTGTTTTACAGAATAAGGAAAAGGATTGGAGGTTTGGAAAAGGTGAAGCATAATTCACTGGTTGACATGATTTTTAGGACAAAAGATTTGGAAACTAATTAAGTGTAATTCTGTCGTGCTGATTCCAAAAGTTTTATCTGTTTATGGGTATCAAACCACATTCGTGAGATATGATACCCCTCATATATGTTGAAATTTTCCAAATCTTTTATGAATTTGAAAGTAGTTTAAATGTGAAAGAGATGATGTTATGGAACATGTAAGAGTTAAACCACATTAATATTTAACCTTTATAGAATATAGCTCTTTATTTTTTTTATAAATTACAAAACAAAATTGTAAATCATTGGTTAATCCGAACAATACAGGTTAATTGTTTCCTATAAAAAGTACAAAATGCCCATACTATTGAGTGCATTTCATTAAAAGGTAAATAAATGTTTTCTGGAAAGATAGTGTTGTTTGTGTGCAGCATCAGGAACACCTCTCATAAAGCTCCAGCAGCAGTAAGCCATCATATTACGATCCCGCCGGCCTTGATACCTTTCATCCATTACACTGTTATTCTAATGAAAAGCTCACCTTGCTCTTCACTGAAATCTCCCAGATTTTCAGGAAACTTTTCAAGGTTATTGTGTAAGGAATGCAATTTAATTCTCATGTTGCATCATATTATCTGAAAACTGAACAAGAGCTCTTTTACTACGTCCTTATAGTTGTGCGACTTCCTGTTTCCTAGGAAGATTTTCACAACATTGTTAAATCTTTTCCAGACTAATGCCTCAATAGGAGACATTGATGCAATAAATTGTGAATCATTTATTAACTTTCTGATTTGTGGTCCATCGAATAATCCTGTATTCTTTTCTACACTAAGAGCAGGAAAGACTAAGCACATATAGTTGAAACATCTTCCTGTGCGATCAAGAGCCTTCACAAATTGTTTTGCTACCACGAGCTTGATATGTAGTGGTGGCAGAATGATTTTATTCGGTTCAACTAATGACCCATTAATGATGATCTGTTGTCCTGGTGTTAAGCAGAAACTTAACGGCCATGTATCATTAACCCAATGCTCTTCTTTTGTCTTGCTACCCCAGTACCAGAGGTAGCAGGGGTATTTCATGCATACGCTTTGTTGTCCTAAAAGAAAGTTCATCATTTCAAATCATCACAGATTAACTAAACATGATCTTTGTATTCCAACTTTCCCAGAACATTCTTTATGTTTTCATATTTCTCTTTAAGGGATACTGAGTTGCAAAAAATAATCAATTCAAATTTGTTCCCATTATATAGTAAAACACATTTCAAACTTCTTCTAGAACTGTCAATAAAAAGTTCCCATTCATCAGATACCTATCTTGTTAATCCATATCCTGAAGAAGTTCAGCAACATCGCTACAATAAACAAATGTTTCATCTGACGTGAAGAACTTATGCAAACTTTCCTCTCTGTTGCGATTAAACGAAACACTAATACTATGATGTAGATGACAATTTTCATTAAGACTTGACGCCAACAACTCGAAAGATTTTTAGGCAATCACATGTCTATAATTAAATCGTTCAATTCACAACGATTAAACAATGAGGGGTTTCTTAAGGACGATTCAGATATATGAAATTCATCACATTGTTCATCTGTATCTGAGAAAATTTGCGAGCTTGACGATGACGTCCTATCATCAATATCTGTGAGTTCAGTAAATATTGGGACTGGTAGGGCATCTGAATGATGGACAGGTCTAATTTGGGAATCAAGATTGGGATATTTTATACAGTGTTTGTTTTTACTCTTAAATCCCTTGCTATTAACAGTAGTTATGGGCCAGATTTGGTCTACACAATGTATTAAATTTGAGAGAGGTTTTGGTTGTTATTTGGTTAGTATCACAAACGTTACCTGTTACCCCCATTTCTGATGACGAAATCTTGTCTACAGAAGATGTTACGTGGTAATGACTCATCATTAAAGGGTGCCCTCCTTCCTCTATGTTGTAATTTTCCGTACGCCCTTAGGGTATGTTAGAGAATAGGGAAGGGGTTGAAATTTAGCCTACTTATAAATGATGACGTAACCTAGGCGTAGCTGATGTTCTGGATGCTTGCTGTAGCGGTGAGCTGATTCAATTCCTGAAGAGCTTGAAGAGTTGAAATTTGGTATAGTTATAGGCGATGACGTAACCTCGTCGTAGACAAAGTTACATGGGACTGCATATATATATATATATATATATCTATATATATAAGTTATGTATATATATATATATATATATATATATATATATTTACTCCTCTATATATATATATATATATATATATATATATATATATATATATATACTCTGATGCTTCTGGTGCTAAAGTAAATGAGTATTTCTGAAAATCACCAAGAAATGAAAAATCAGACAATTGTTTATCCTAACCTAACCTAACCTAACCTTAAAATCTAAAACTAATATGAGCTTTTGAGGTTTTTTATAAAACAATTATCTATTTTTTGATTTTAGGTCTTTCTGGAGAAACTTACAGTAATGGATTGCAAATTTGCCTGATTTCCTTGGGATATCCTCTGGCTATAATCTTTTCATCTTATTTGATTCTACCAGTGTTATACCCTCTTAAACTTACAAGCATTAACGAAGTGAGTATTTTTGATATGAATTCTAATCTACAGTAATTTCTATCTCTGCCAATATAGAAGTATTTATTTTATATGTCGTTTCTATCTTCTCTTTTAGAAAGAATATGAACAGAAGTAAACTATCCTAGAAATATAAATATTATAAAAATATGTGTTAGGTTCTATAGCCAAATTCCATCTTTATGTGGCTATGTTAAGAAACAAACGAGTTCTAGTTTGCATACAAACTTATGCAATTCTGCCAATTCACTCGTCGGTAAATCTCTCGAGTAAAGTTTCACAGAAAATTTATCTAAAATAATAAAATTGGACTAAATTTTTAATTTTTTTAAAGTGTTTTTTTCTATTTGCACTTTATTTCCCTAAATACAATATAGTGGAATTTAAAGTTTATAAAGAGCAAGAACATAGTGGATCGTATGCAAATGATAAAGTGATAGTTAGGAATTTTTTGAGAACCTTAAGATAGCTCAGGTAATTTTTCTCTCAGTTGCCGGAATTCTAGTATTGTAGTTAGGCCAAATTAAATTAGAAAACACCAATTTGAAATCTTTAAATTTTTTAAATTGATTATTATTTATCAAAATATAATGATTTACATATTAAAATAATTAGTATTATTAAGTACATTCTTTTATGAAAATACTGAAAATTACATGATGTTAACAAAGAATATTCAATATCTTTTAATGTTCAAATTTAAACTGGGATTTAGTGGATTTTATCTGGCAAAACATTTTCAAGCATGGCTATCTTTGATACTTTCCTAATGTCTTCTTTTGATAACAATTTAAGTACCCTGACTTCCTTATTCTCGTTGAAAAGTATATATAAAATAATGTCTCACTTATACCTTGAGCATAAATTATACATTTAAAAAAAGATTTTAAGAAAATAATAACGTTTTCTACTTGCATTTAACAGTACATCGAAATGAGATTCAAGAGTAAACAACTAAGAATTGCTATGCTTATTACAACAATGATGAATACTTTATTCTATGGTGCCTTGTGTTTGTACGCCCCTACTATTGCACTTTCCTCCGCTACAAAGCTTAGTACTTTAACCAGCATGAGCATACTTGGAATCATTTGTGTATTATATTCATCTCTTGTAAGTATAAAGATTCATTACCTTGAAGGAATTGAAGTTTACTTAATTTTTAGAATTGACGTTTCCAATATATAAGGTTGCATGACTGCACAATATATTGTCTTTATAGCTTGATTTAATAATAAATGAAGTTTATTTATAAAGCATTTTAATTAAAGCAATTTTTAAATTGATAATCATATTTCAATAAGGAATCAGTTCTAATTACTATTAAACTGCCACTAAGAGAGATAGAGAGTAAGTGAGTGAGTGAGTGAGTGAGTGAGTGAGTGAGTGAGTGAGTGAGTGAGTGAGTGAGTGAGTGAGTGAGTGAGTGAGTGAGTGAGTGAGTGAGTGAGTGAGTGAGTGAGTGAGTGAGTGAGTGAGTGAGTGAGTGAGTGAGTGAGTGAGTGAGTGAGTGAGTGATTTGAAGCAACTAACTTGAAGGTGTATTCTTCATAAGAAATCTGCATGAATACGAAAACTCCTTTTGTTTTATGATCACCATAAAACTAGTGAAATGGAAGCTCCTAGCTTCCTCAAGTACCTACCGCTTAGGAGGGAAGGACAAAGATTGGCATCCTCATATTATCATTATTTTAGAGCGTCAGACGATTTGAATATTAAGCAGAAGTTATTACGTTATTTAAGATAGATTAGAGCTTGATTAATTATTTTCCAAAAGATATGTTAAACGAAATCCAGATTAAAGAGTAGGTTCTTTAAAAGTTCCAACTGGATAATTGTATAGTGTTTGAAAACAAAATAGTCTTGCCAAAACATTGCAATATTAAATTGCCTTGTAGGCATCCTAGTATCTATTATTTTTTCTAGGGGGAGGTGCAGATATTTATTTTGGGCTGTGCCCAATTTTCACCCTCCACCTAAAAGGCTAAAATGGACATAAAATTCAAAATTTTCAGCCGATTTTGAGATTTTGACCCTATAAACACCAAACTGAAAATTTTTATGCATTCTAAAACGTCGTTTTTGGGGATTTTTTTTTGTGTCTGTAGTCATTGTTTCAGAATTTTCAAATTTTCAAACATTTGAGATTTTTCGATTCAACTCCTACAATTATTTTCGTAATGACTTCAAACTTGAAATATGCATAGGTGGGTCCATTACATACAAAATGTACGAAGTAGTTTTTCGATTTTTTGATATTTGTGCTCAGCAATCTTAAAATTTCAAACCCACTTTATTATTATTATTATTATTATTATTATTATTATTATTATTATTATTATTATTATTATTATTATTATTATTATTATTATTATTATTATTATTATTATTATTATTATTATTATTATTATTATTATTATTATTATTATTATTAAGTTGCTTTTAATTAAATAGGGTGGTGTTAAAGCAGTAATCTGGACTGATGTCTTTCAATTCTCTATAATGCTGATTGGGTTGGTAACTGTTGTGGCACTTGGATATTCTCAAAATGGTGGTTTTATTGAGACTTTACACATTGCTTCAAAAGGCGGAAGGCTTGATGTTTTTGAGTAAGATATAAGTGATTTTAAATTATTTCTATTAATATTAATTATAAAATAAATCGGTTTATAAAATTCTAGGAAAACACATTTTCCAGTTAAATGACATAATAATGTCTTAATTTTTATTTTTATCATTTTTCTTGCTGTGATAATTAAATATTTCATTATCTTTGGATCTTCAGCATGAGTCTAAGTCCATTCGTGCGCCATACTTATAGAATCATCAGCACTTATTTTTATATCTTTCCAGTTTAGTAATTTTTGATGTAGTTCCATCACGTTGTTCCTTCTTTTACAAGTTTTAAGGATTAAGGTAATACATCTAAGTAGCAAGAGTACTATATGTAGAGTATAAATTTCATTAAAAATTAAAATTATCGTATTATTAGTTTTTATGCTTTTTATATTTAATATATATATTTCACATTAAGAAATTTCGCTAATTATGTGCAATTGCCAGCATAGATATATATATATATATACTATATATATATATATAATATATATATATATATATATATATATTAATATATATATATATATATATATATATATATATATATATATATAAAAAGAAAAAATGCTCAAATAGACAAATTTAGGGTCCTCAAAACCGGTGTCAAAATTGAGCATGCAAAGTCGTCAAAATGACAAGTTTTCAAATGTCAAAAAGAGAAAAAATAATTATAAACTGAGTACTTTTTCTGTGTGCAGTTAATTCTGCTAAATCTGCATGAAAACAAATTATTCTTTTTGATCGTTTTGTATGCTCAATTTTGACACCGGTTCTGAGGACCCTTAAACTGTTCACTTTATATATATTATACTTCCTTAAGATTAACGTAAATATATTTATATATATATATATATATATATATATATATATATATATATATATATATATATATATATATATATATATATATATATATATATATATATATATATATATATATATTATATATATATATACATATATATATATATATATATATATTATATATATATATATATATATATATATATATTATATATATATATATATCTATATATATATATATATATATATATAATATATATATATATATATATATATATATATATATATATAATAATATATATAAATAAATATATATATATATATATATATATATATATATATATAATAATAATAATAATAAACTGACGTGACTGTCGGGGTAAGAGAATTGGGATTTAGTTTAAATTACAGGATCAATAAAAATAACTTTAATGTAAAGCGAAGTTCAAAAAATAAATATTGATAAGATATAATATAAAATTTTTGGTTTATTATTTTTCTCATAATTAATTAAAAAATTATAGGAAAATATTTAAAGAAAAATAAAATATAATGAAAGTAACTTTTTAATAAATCATACTGCAGACTTTTAAATAAACAATTTCATAACATTGCCTTTCGATGTAAAGTATATCATATGCAATATAAAGAAGTATTTTATATGAAGTACTTTGATAAATTTAATCATTGCAACGCTTAGCAATATTTTCCATGCGATAGGAAGTATAGTTCCTTAAAATTTCAGTTATTTATATTAATATTAAATTCAGAAGTTTCGTTAAAGTTTAAAATTTATTTTAAAAATTATCATTAGCAAATTACACAAAGTTTTTAAGGAATAATATCAAGTCAAAAACTAAATTTAATTTTGCGAAATAATAATTCATGATTAGGCCAATGAGTGATAGAAATATTGATTTTGATATAAAAAAATTTATATATATATATATATATATATATATATATATATATATATATAACCTATATATATATATATATATATATATATATATATATATATATAATAATAATAATAATATCTTAATAATATATATATATATATATATAAATATATTATATATATATATATATTTATATATATATATATATATATATATATATATATATATATATATATATATATATATATATATATATAATATATATATATATAATAATAATAATAATATGTGTATACATATATATATATATATATATTTATAAATATATATATATATATATATATATATATATAAATATATATATATATAATAATAATAATAATAATAATAAATATATATATATATATTATATATATATATATATATATAATATATATATACTAATAATATATATAATAATAATATATATATATATATATATATATATATATATATATCAATAATAACTAATAATATATATA
>JABUQX010128421.1:0-30000 GCA_015478945.1 Trachelipus rathkii
AAAGATTGATAATTCGATATGTATGATATTATAAGCGATAAGGAGGAGAAGAATGAGAAGAAAATAGTGGACTTTTTTAATATAATGTTTGATGAGAGTTCGCTAATTCCCCGGTAGATTGGTAAAAACAAAATTTATATTGCACCCTGATATATATTAAAATGGAAAAGAATATAATACCGTGTGAAGAGTAGTAAGGAATACTATATAGAAACTTAAGCTTGTTGATCATATAGTAGAATAATAGTATTACTATAAAGATATATTTTAATAAAAGATTAGGAGGAGTATAGATACAGTGGGAGAGGTAAGCTATATATGGGTTACAATGGAAGTGAGCAAGTGAAGAGTACGAATATAATCTGTAGACTTGTAACTGTTTATTAAAGAATATAGTGTAGTGAAGATGGACTTGGCGAATTTTAAATATAAACAGCATAAAATAGACTATATCTTGACGTCATTAGGATAATGTAATTAAAATTTATAAATATCTCGTGTACCATACAGAGAGAGAGAGATATTGGGAGGAGAGTATTATGACAAAAAAAATAACATAAGTGCCCAAATATAAAATAAGTATAAGTAATTTGAAAGCATAAAATTTTTCGAAACCAGAGGCCAAAAAAACAGTATAAGGTATGAGAGTGGATACGGGAGGGTGTGATAGACAGTATTGAATAAGTCCTGTATCCTCTACCTTATATAATTTAACTTGATGTTAATAGATAGATCAAGAAAGGTAATAAGAGGGATTTTCACAATCAGGATAGATGAATAATTAGGTCCACGCGTACCGGTCTATAAGCATGCTGTTAGTTTGCGATGTGAGGATGTGATTACTATATTTACGTTAGTCATGACATATATGAAAATTATTACAATTAAAGTAAAGAGGGAGATGAAAAATTGGAGTTAATATTTTTATTTTTTATTATGCAAAATATCTAATAATGTTATGTTTAGGTAGAGTGAGCATAGAATGAAGTAGAATATCTTTTACAGATATACATTCACTATATCTCGCATTATGTATTAAGATTAAATAGATTATTGCAGAATGTTAGAAAAGAAATTCATATTGATCATCTACATTGTAGGAGTAATTATAACCTCAAACTAAGGTAAAATCTGAGTATGTACGTGAAGATGGTAGGTAATATATATTACAATTAATTAGCCCAAATGAATACATTAAGATGAATTTTCATGATTCCCAAATTTCTATGAACTAAGATAAATAACTTTATATAGTTAGTTAATATATATATATTATTTCATTTTATATATTTGTGAGAATTATTATATATATTCATATTCTTAATCAATATTTAGTGAGACATATAGTGTATTTTCAGAATTTCTAAGAGACGTCATCAACTAACTATCAACTATAGAGAGAAAGGGATTCAAAGCTGTCAATAAAAATATATGTTAGATGAGACTAAATGTTGGGAATAATAGACGATTAAGATATAGTTGAATAAGTTACTACTATGGTGATTTAGTAGTAGATAAGTGGTGATTTAGTAGTTGGGGTGATTGCATATTATATATAGATAAAGGAAGAATTATATATATATATAGGACTCAATGACTGAGATGGTGGGGATATATATAAGATAAAGGGTGCCGGAAGAAGCGATAGCGTGTAAGTTAAAATGAGTGAATAGTGACATATTATAGTGAGAGGGAGTAGACTCTATATGATATAATGAGAGGGTATGTAGGCATAAGAAATTGGTTAGAGAGTAAAGACACTGCATCAATATGTATACTCTAGTTGATTAGTACCCACTGTAGTTTCGTACGTATGGACGCAAATAGAATAAGATCTACATTCATGGAAAAGCCGGAACTTCATTAGCGTGTGGTAAATCGTAATCCTTTCAATTACCACATGTAACATGTTCCTGTGATAGTATATTTCAATCTTATTAAAGAGAGAACCGTAAGAAGTATATCCCTTTCAATTACCACCAAATTTATATAATCTTTATGCATTATATTTATGTATTATTCACTCATTGTTTGTCTTATTATGACATTACTAATATGATACTAATCAAATTCAACTAATATTTATATATAAACTAATTAATTAATGAATAATTACTAATGATTATATAATTCGTTATTAAGTATACCTATGATATAATAATACAAATTTATATTAAGTGTTCATATAAATAATTAGAAGATATAATGATAAACTATTTACCATGTTATATTATCATCATATATATATACTACTATACTACTATAATAATTCCATCTAATTAAATTATATATATAATACTATATTATATATATTCACAACCTGATATAAAATGATTATCATATATATAAATATATATCTATTTGATCAGTAAGTAAAATACCTATGAAGATCATTCGTTTCTATAATACGTTTCTATAATAATTTTTACTATATATCATGATACAGATACTCCGTAATGATAACATTGAATAAGCTCTTAAAAATATTTATATATACTATATTATTATATATAGACTTACTGAACTCCTTAATATATATCATATATATATTATAATACGATTATAATATATATTATATAATTATATATTATATGTCTTTATTCAAAATATATTATAATCCTATATTATATTTAATATATATAGATATTATGACTTATAATATATATTATATATGATATATATATAGTATAATATTATATATATATATATATATATATTATATATATATATATTATTTTATTTATATATTATATATATTTATATAATTATATATATTATTAATATATATCCGTATATATATTATAATATATATATATATATATATATATATTTATTATACCAATGCTGTATATTCATTTTATATTATATATTATTATGTATAAAAATATATTATGGCCTATATACTACGTAACTATCTAATACCTAGATCTTTATTATATCATACTATACTGCTCATATAATATATATATATTATACCTAAATATATATATAGCATTATATAAATCTTTATTATATTATATTTAGAAAAAATATTATTTAATACTTAGTATTACACTAGATTATTTAATTATTATGATATATATAAATATAATATTTATTTACTATACTCTATATACTTATTATGGAGCAATTGTGAAGACTTAAGTACATTTACCGACGAGTATGAGTGAGTAGAAGTTTACCATATAAAGGCTTAAGAAGCCAGTTTAAAGGTCGTCATGACCTACGATATATTAATAATACACGCGTTTTGAAATTGTGTGCAAGCACCATAACACAGACAAGTCAAGAAGGCTAGGTCAAATAAGTAGTTTAAATAGAAATAAAGAAATAATAGGTACTAAATAAGGTAAATAAAACTTAACCTATCCAACATATTGAACTCATTCAATATCCCCATACCCTTTAAGAAGAGGTTGCTCCATTAACAATTAATGTTAAATATATTAATACAGGAAGAAGATGAGTTTCCTGTCGTATTTTACTTAATTAAAATTTCTATTATACCATCTGCAACTTAATGTGGTATACCAGTATATACTTAAATTATGGGGTAACATAGAGTGAATAGTAATTTTTACGATCGTATTGTTCATGGACTTGACAATGTTGTGAATTGTGATGGTAAAGCAATTTATATAAATAATATGGTTGCATCATTGACCATATAATATATTATTCTCACTATTTAATATTATATACCGGCTTACTCTTTTTCGCAAATATTATTAGTTTGCTTATAGAACTTATTATTATTAAATTTATTTCAATAGACTAAATATTCTATTTGATAAATTAAAAGTACTTTTTCATACATGCTCTCTTTACGTGTTATGATAAAGACCTTATGGATAAAAATCCAAAATAACTCTACTACGATAAGATCTTGGTTCGACATATTTCATATATAGCTGTGCGATTACGTCATACCTTTTTATATGAACTTTTAACATTCTCTCGAGTGTTATTAATATCATATTACTACACTAATATACTATTATATAATAAATTATATATATTATAATATATATATGATATTAATATATACTACAATAAATACCTATATATATTTGCGATAACCTCATCTATATACCTATATATTATAAGTCATAAACTTAAAAAATATTTATATTACTATAAACTAATTATGCATTTCAGATAAATCTTTTTGAATAATTCTTATATTATATAATATATATATTATATTAATATATATATATATATAATTATACTTATATATAATTCAAAGACATAAATATCTATATATATATATTATATATATATTATATATATATATAACTTATATTCAATAGGCTAGGGTTCAAGTACAAGTACAGTACCATGTTATTGCTACTTGGACTTACAGTTTCTTCTTCTGTACGTTCACTATACTATTACTTGCTTAGTTCTTTGACACTCCACATAACGTATTCGACAAATCAAGTAGATGACACAAGTCAATCCAAAACTACTTGTATAATTTTGCATAAGTACTTTGCAAGTATCTTGTTTTGCATTTTATGTTTAATATTTGTTTCAAATTTTTTTTACTCTCATTTTTTTCTATCATTTTATGATTAACTTTCACTCTCTATCTTAATGTCATTTTGATCAATAAAAATTTTTCATTGTTTTTTAAATATATATATATAATATCATTAATATATATCATCATATGACTTATTAAAATAGCTATTAAATTATAGGAATTACTTTATTATAATATTATTAAAGCATATGATACCATATTATAAGAAATAATTTTAAACTAATCCCTTTTTATTATAATATATAGTATATATGCAAATATAGTATAAAGTTGAATATATCATATATAGTATATTAAATAATTTTATAACATATATTATATATTATAAATTTAATTATAATTTATTGTATACTATAATTATTTAATTTATATATGGATTTTCATATTATTATATAAATTTAATATTATTTATCTAATATTATCATATATATTATTATATTATTATTTATTATTTATTATTATCTCTAAATTAAAAGAACAATACTTTGATAGGATAGATAATAATAACATATCTTTAGTATATTATACCTAGTACATATTATTAGTATAATTATATATATAATATTTACTATTAATATATTGAATTTTAATAATATTTATAGTTATAATACCTTTTCATAGAAAAAATATATACTGTTGAATATTTATATTAAATTAACCTCGTTACGTATGTTAAAATATAACCTCACATTGGTGGGGAGTTCTCACCATTATTTTTTCTTTAATTGTATAAACACCCTTTTATAATAACATATATTATTCGGTGGTTAAAGCAATTTTTTGGACTAGTCATTACAATTTGTTTATATTGATTAATAATACACAAAGGCACTAGTAACAAGCTCACTCATGGTATTGAAATATCAAATGTATACACTTCTGCCAATCGCAGAAACTGATTTGATAGTCTGTGAGTAGGATTTGTTGCAGCTATCATTCATCTGAAAACATAAGGTATATTGTTATCGGTGTTCATACGTTAATCATCACACTTACTTTTACAAAACTCAATAGGAGTGAATTGCAATACAAGCTGTATCTCTATGATCATATAATCTTACTATAATTATGCTATGGACATTATTTTGCTACTCTTATTATTTTTTATATAGTATAGCCTAAAATATAGATATTCTACAACACTTATGAAACTCAAATTACTTCAGCATACCTTTGGACTTTATTTTACATATCGCCTAAAAATTTTATATGGATAACCAACGTTACGAGTCATATCATATGGCGATGAAAATGTGTTGGTGATATTGTCTAAATTATGGTTAAGAACAATTAGAGGTGTCCTTAGTCAAATAGATTAAGAATGCAAAAAAAATATCACACATTTTTAGAGAAACATAAACAAATCTAAGTAAATGAGAACAAATAATAAAACATACTCAATAATTAATATTCATTATCTGTGCATTTATAACCAAGTCTAAGGTCATTCATAGATATAAAGAACAAATCAGATGACCAATAATTATAATATAATACCATAATCTGATTCTCCGTACTCCATTTAGACTCTTAACCCAGCATTTATAATATAATTATTTATTAACTAAATCCAACACCATTATATCTAAAAATAACCTGATACAATTAGATACTCCATCAATTTCCTCGCATATCCTTATATCTATAGAGTAAAAATAAACTATACAGTAGTGAAATAACAGTGATGAAAACCAATACTATGAATGAATCAATCTATAAATCAATCTTTTCACATATTATAATACGATGTAGATGTTTAGAATCTTATTTATGATGTAAACGGATACACTCTCTTCGCCATATCTTTTACTCGAAGAACTATACTTATATTACCACATGAAAGTCTAAATTGATTTTTAGAGGCTTAGACAAAGACTCTAGAATAATGATTTCATAAAATATACTAATACATATCAATATATTTATTCAGACTACGCAGTGGCGAGATCAACAGTAGAAGATGAGACGCATGACAAGATTAAGTCTAATGTACTTAAAAGTTCCAATTATTGTTAGAGCTTCAATTGGTAGTTTTTAATTGAGAAGAGTGTGAGAACATTCTGTACAACTTCTTTCAGGTATAATTGTAGAAGGAATCTTGAGTTAAGAAATAAGATTTAGTACTTTTATACAGATATTAGAGGTCGCTTTTAAAGTAAATATTTACAGAGAATTCAAGTTCTTAAAAACAGAGATGTTCGGAGATAATTTCAAGTGTTTGACGGTCACAATAATTAGGCCATCTCACTACAACCTCATAACTATCTTAATGTAACAGTCTATAATATGTGAAGAGTATCGTCTCCTCAGAGATGATGAGAATGAGCGAATATGTAATATGAGACGTATTAATATATAAATTAGATCTCAGTATGCTAACTTGTCAGAAGTTTTCTATTAAATTTGAAATTGAGAAAACATCGATTCTGTAATGACCTTCTTCTCTTATATAGAGAATCAATTGGTGATCGTGAATAGCACTGAAGATGATTTCCTATTTTGAGAGTGGCAAACTCTCTACTAGAGAGAGCCAGTTACATACCGTCCTGTAGATATATGGTAAATTGTTAATAGCATATTGGCTTCCATTCTCTAAGAGTTTCTATAGACAGCTCACGACTATAACGGGAGTCTCTTTAGATTTTTACTTATAACTCACCTTAGTGACAAACTTATACTCTTCCAATATTTTATCATTATCACTCTGTTATGATTAAATTATATATAATTGCATATAATTATTATCACAACCGGATTACAACTAAATGTTTCTTTACCGTCATAAGGAATTTAGTGATACAATATTATCATAAAACTCACTTACATAGACACTTTACTCACATGAACCATGATTCTAATTGCTCTAGTATAAAGGTACACTCATATACAATATACACATAATACCTTTAGGATTAGCTTATATTATAGTTATTTAGTCTGACGCATTTTGTCGCTCCGTATTATAATCTAATAATCAATAGTTGCCTCAACATAGATATAGGAGAATATCTTCATAATTTTGAAAACAAAATGTTCAGAACATGATTCAGAAAGTTACTAAAATGATCATCATCGAAAAATTTGTTTATACTAAAATTCAATTGAGTGCTAATAATTTCGGGAAGAATTCCAAGCCCTTTTAGTTATTGCTGAAACACATTTGAAGTTTCGAGAACTATTTATTACTCAAGAAGAATTTGCTTTGTTATCCATAACATCGCACAATTATAAGGTACATCTGCTAAATCCATATAAAGCGCACGTGCTTATGTATTTATTATCATAAGTATGATTGTGTATTTCTACATATAAAATATTAAATATGTACAATTAATATAGATTAGCATTTAATCCATATAAGACTTGGTGATCATTTCACGAAAATCTTATTGACGATTTCACATGGTAAAGATACTCAGTAAAAAGCTATATTTGGTCCGAAGCTGCGTCGTATAGTGTGGATTTGGTGTTTTTCTACATTAGCTAAGGTATTGTTGTCCAACAATGGTGGGAAACAAAAGCGTTTGATTAGGCAGAGGTTATAATGAGCGTTGACCGACGGTGATTTTTCAACTTGACGTCATTCGATATTAATGTAATGAAGTCGCCATCGCATCCATTACACGATATCATAGCGAAGACGCACTCGCGTTGTAAGTCAAGTGCAGAACTAATCCAGTTTATTACTATTAACTTCTCGGTGAATATAGAGCTTGAGTATGATATTGCGTAGCTATGTTGTACGAGAAGGCTACTTATTGATTAGTAACAAAAGAAATGTCTAAATGCGCAAAGGTAAAAATACTTGTTCATTTTTCGGTTGTTTTTATATTATCAGTAATAATATATTTTTGCTTAGATGATCAGACTTAACCGTACATATGCATTGTATAGCTACATATTCCATCAACACTTCGGCTGACTTGTCTACAACACCATCTTCAAATTCGTAACCTAATCCTTTTGAAAAATGTTTTCAATTTATATAAGTTGTATTACATCTCTCGAATTTGATGTGGCGATCGTTTCAGACCAAAAGAAGACGTAAAACTTTTGAATACTTCACAAAATTGCATCATAATCGGTTCCAAAATCCTCGTGGCGTCAAAAAGAGGGACAAAATCATGATTTTTGAATGATTGGGGCAAGAAAAAATTCTAACTAATTTGCTTTACATAATGAATCGTTTAAAATTTTAATCTGATTTTACAAAATATAATTAAATATGATGAAGATGCTTATGAGTATGTACGAGCTGACGATGTGTATATAGAAAATAAAAGCTGGCGGGTATGTTCGTGTTAGACAAGGCTCGGTATTAGTAAATGTTAGATTGAATGATACAGATTTTATATCATCTATTTTTATAACAATTTTAATTATTTCTAAATTAATGTTAATTTTATGGTATTGGTTTGTCGGTGGTTAAAAACATTCAAATATCTAATTGTATTCTTATATAGCTATTTTAATGGACTTCTTGACTAAATATCAAGGATTGTAATCGATTTATGTATATTAATTATAATCAATTATTATTAGTGAATAATTATTATAAGCCTTATTTATTTATGCTGGATGTTTAAAGTATTATTAAATTAGTAAGTTGGTGGTGTGATAAGATATCTTTCGTTTAATTTGAGTTTAATTCAAATAAAGTTAATGTATAGTATTATATGATGATTAACATATTATTGAGTAGTGAAAAAAATTAATCATAAGTTTCGGATATTAATACAATAATTGTTATCTAATCATCATATATTATTTAAATTGAATTAGCTAGAATCGTGATTTAATGTTTATGCAGATGTGTATTATTTGTTACCTTTGTAGTTATTATTTATATTCTCAACATTGTATTATGAGATTTATATTGGATTATTATTTGGAATAGAATATTATTATATGGATTTGATGTAAAGATGGCTATTGGGCTGGTGTTATTATTAGTATAAGATTTAGGAGATATATTGTAATAAAATGAGGAGAGTTGAGATTAGAGGTATATTTTCTATAATACATTAATTATTTAAATTATGTCGTAGTATTGTAGATCTGAAAAAAAGAACATCTTGACAAGAATTTCATGAAGTTAATTTTTTGATCGATAGCGCACATTATTGGATAGTAGAAGATTCTGGATGGTTGGACTTGGCAGTTTGATTAATAATGAGAAGTGAGTGTTTGGATAAGTAGAACGCGATAGATAATTAATAAATGGGTAATAACAAGTTGATTTGGATAGTAGAGTTGAGAGTAATCAAGTTCCTACATAGTGAGTTAAATATATATTTGATATCAGTATGGTGATTACATGTCCAGGATATATATGTGGTACACTATTTCAATTAGATTATTATTTAATCAATAATTTTAAAATAATATCTGTTGGGATTTGAAATAGAGTGACTAGGACTTACTTTGATAAAGAAGTGTATGTGAAGATTATTATATAAAGTAATAGTTGAGAATAATATGTCAAGCTAATGCGTACTGTGCTAAAAATGTCATTGCGATTATAAAATTTCTGTTGTAAGGTTAAAGTGTAATTCGGTGACCTTATTATGTCTTCTGTAGTTTGCATAAGGGAGATGTCTTGTATCACAACAATAGAGGACAATTTTATTGTTGTTTTTTTATCTCAACTTAATTTCCCCCCTTTTCTCTTCCAATTGAGTATCAGCTTATGGGAAGCTAGTGTCAATAAAAAATCTCATAGGTGTTTATGACAAATATGGCATACAACATCGACTTTGATTTCTTTCTATCAGAGATATAGACTCATGTGATTCAGATGGTTCATAATATACTGGGGAGCTTTGTGTTTAGGTAGTCTGTTGAGTAGAGATGATTATCACTATTTGGGAATGAACGTTCATATACTATAGAGTCTGTAGATGTTGTTGGTGTACAAGGCAGAGGAGGGTAAAATCTCTATGCGTATGAAGGGTGAGATGTAATATAATGTTCAACCGTCTCGATACCCGGTGCGCTGATCTCCTTTGAAGTTAGTCTGAAACAGAAGTTCTTGGTTGGAATTGTTTAATGTTCCTTGAGGGGTTTCACTTGATACCGTTTGGTTACTTTTTAGTATGATCCAAGAGTTACCCTCTTTCAGACTATTAATTTCTCCATACCTAGAGGACATGGCCGGATATCTGTATCTCGGTTAATACCTTGACTGTATTATTTCTTTAAATTACCCTTAGTGAGTGATGTGGTTAGGTGTGGAATCGAGACGGCTGGGGATCGATAGTTAAAATATAGTAGTTAGTGTTTCAGTAACTATATATAAAGGAAATCTGTACTAGATAGGAGTAGAATGCGTAGATGCGAAATATTGTAAGTTGTACAGAAGAAACGTTTCATATTTAAAGACTAAATCAACCAAAGTATCAATGCGACGGGTTTGTGTGTGAGGGTGGTGATCATATGAGTTTTGCCTCTAGCTACACCCTGTAGGCAGGGGATGTAAATCACTACCACATTGACGATCGACATATAATTTTGATGTGTGATGGGGTCAAGTTCGCTGTTACCTCTTGACACTGTGTCAATGAGGTTATACTTAGGTGGACTTGATAATGATTATTTATTCTGATACATTCGAGCGTAACGAAATAGTCTCATCAACAAAATGCGATGTATATAGGACATCGGGGGATGACTATTATGTATGTTGACACTTTTACTTTTTATTTAGCAAACTTGACGATACCTTAATAACCCTTCTTACACTCTCTCTTCTAACTTATGTTTACCGAGGTGTTATCGATTTTACTACTTCTCACTAGATCTTTGGCTAATATAGCTAGTCTAAATGTTTCGTGCATAGAAAAATTTACCCCTCGTAACACATCAAATGAATGAAGGATATTCTAATCGTATATATATATAATATAATTAATATATTTATATAATATAATAATATTACATCATATATTTAAAGTAACTACTTATTATTATAATATAATATATAAAAAGCTTTTATATATTATATTTATTAATCTAGCTTATAATAAAATAATATTATTTCCTGCTATAGGTAATACAATATAAATATGTCATCTTTAATTTTACATTATAAATACCTTTAATATATTATATCAACAAATGTTATTACTCATTAAGACTACTATTTAAAATTTGAAGAAAGAATATAACTTTGTACTTGATTAGTAGATATAAGTGGAGAGTACGTGGAGAATGTAGCATTGTCATGCTATTATGGGGTCAGAGAACAGAGTAACTTTGTGCTTTTAGATAATTCAAATTTTTAAGTAAGTCTAATGTTGTTTTGCAGCTCTGTAACTTGTTACTTGTATTATGACACTGCACGCTGTACTTTAACCCGACGCGTATTTGCAGCTCTACACTAATTCTAATTCTTTATATATACATTATTATATATAATTAATTTATTATATAATAATATATAATTATTAATTATATATTATATTAAATTAAAAAAAATATATATTAATATTATATATTGGTTATTATACTCCTACTCTACTATTAAATATTAATTAAAAGATTAATATTACATAATTCATCCCAATTATGCATACTAAGAAATTTTGATCCTAGCTCTCACTCGGTATAACATATAATTTATCTTTTCCTCGTGAATAGTGATAATCTTGCTCCTCAGAGTCTGGAGATACATATGTATACTACTAGTATCCATTCAATGATATAACCGAAAGTCGTAATTTTGAGTTAATATATTAAATATTTACTTAAGAAGTAGTTACAGGCCTATTTCAAAGAAAAAATATTGTTAAATTTTACAATAATTATATTTTAAAAATTATTTAAGCTTTATAGGTTTATTATATTATAAGTAAACAGTACAAACTGAACTTCACATTAAATCTAATTGTTTAAAATAATAATTTATTAGGTGTTTTTAACTGGATTATTAGCTAATCTGAGTATTAGGCAATTACAATATCAAATTTGGGGCTAATTTACTCCAATTCATTATCTTTTTTATGTCTTGGAAATTAAAAAACAACTCGTAAAAAAATTAATAGGTGATGCCAATGAAAGTAAATAACAAGAATATGCTCCTCTTTTTTCTTACTGTGACTTCTGTTAAATGATGTCATAAGAATGATATAAAGTACTTATATTTAATTGGATTAAACTACCGATTAGAAATTTTTAAACTCAAACTTAGTTATTCTATCTAATTATACTTATATAAATTCCGTCATAATATTAGATCGCAAATAATATCAGAACACGACCTTTCGCTGGGCTACCCATATGTAACCCCCTAAATAATTGAGGAGGTGTGATTTAAAGCGGGTCTATACACAACATACCTTATGTTCATATTTATGTTACATAAAGATTTCTTAACCAAAGGCATCCTTGATTGCACGAAGGTATATACGATTATGTTTTCTAGCGATATTTATTCAACACTATTAATATTCAGAGGGATCAACTATCTACAATCGTATATATTAGTATATTTATAGCCTTATATAGTTACTGTTGCTATAGCTGATATATAAATATATAATTTATTAATAATATTAATTACATTATTAATATAATTTTATATTATATAATAAAATATCTCAGAATTTAAAAAATCTAAGTATAATAATATATATATTTATAATATTAATTTATATATATATATAATATAATAATTTTATATATAATATAATATATATATTATACTATTTATAATATATATAATATATTTAATACTAAATATATTATTAATATATACTATATTTATATTTTATATGGTATTAATATTAATCAATAATATCATTTCTTTTGTATTTCTTTAATAACATTAGTTTAATTTGAACTTTAAAAATATATTAATTAAATATTTTATATTATATTAATATACAAGTAAATATGATATAATTTTAATATTTTTTCTAATATTAATTAATAATATAATATTAATATATTAAGTAATATATTTATTCTATTTCTTATTAACTTATATATATATATATAATATACTATATAAATTTTAATATAATATTATATGTATATATATATATATATAATTTAATATTATATATAATATAATATAATATATATTATAATATATTAAGTAATTAATTATAATTTAATATTATGAAGAGTATTTGTACTTACTGTGATAAATTGAGGAGATATAAAGTCAGAGTATTATTTGATCTATCAATACTAATATAATTTGAATACTGGATATTCTATATTAATTTATTTTATATCAATCTATAAAGAAATTAACCTATATGGCAACTATGATAAAATTAGTTTAAAAATATAGACAAGCATAATATCATAACAAATAGTTAATAAATTGAATACCAAAATAAATTCGCATTGTTATATAAACATAAATTTTAGGGGAGCAGAAGTTATATAATAATAATAAATCAAAACTTATAATAATTATAGTGTGAAATTAATATAATTAAAATAAGTCAATATTGTAACTTTTATTATGTAACTGGTACTGGTAATATTCCTTATTTTTTCTAAAAAGAGTATTATATAATAATAATTATTAGTGTGTAGCAAGTCTGCAGAAATGAAATGTAGCATCCTTCCTCATAGCTTTTCAGTAAGAAATTAATCATTCTACTGTTATATCAATATATTTATCTTTGACCTCTTTTCTTCATATCCCATGTTTTATAATTTATCTTGACTATTCGACTTTAGTTGCGCTCCTGAGGATTTATTGAAATTATGAATTGATAATTTTTTATAATAGCTAATGTCATAGTTTCAATTAAGCCCGTTGTCAATCACAAATTTTATATAACAAAGCGTTCTCAGAGTCAACATTCATGTTTGTAAACAATGCTGCACCAATTACAAAGACCATCATAATGCCTTGGCGTAATATGCTTCATGCACTTGTTAGAACATTGGGTTATTGAGGAATCTACGTGAGGAATGTTGGATAAATGTGATGACAATAGTTGGGTCAAAAAATAGATGTTACTATTTGACTGACCACTTCTTGAATTTTACCCCTTAAGATATTTCAATGACTTTTAAACAATCGTCTTTTTAGAGATATTGCAATAGGAGTTCACATCCTCCAAGCGGTCAAATTGATTTAAGTGTCAATTTGAATCATCAAACTATCACATGCCATACAAATTTGATTTCATCTGTCAAAATGAGAAACGACCCTCAACGAGCAGCACCGGAAATCTCCAGACAAAAATCTATTATTGAGTAGATAGAGTAAAATAAATAATGGTGGAGTGGAATAATTATTTTTAAACTGATACTAAACAGTATGAAACTTATAACTAATAATTATGCAATTAAAACATTCTCAAGATAATTAAGCACTTATTCTGCATATGAAATGATTATATTTATGTTTTTTATTATTTTAGAATGTACTACCTTGTTTCATTATTAATTTCCATAATATTAATCATTATCTTTAATATATTTTGTAAAATATTATATTTCCTAAGATTATCTACTACAATGACCATGAAATGATGCTTATAGCATGGTATATAAAAATTATTAATTTAATGCGTCAATATTTATATACTGTAATACATAAAAGCATCTGTATTGGTAATATAATAAAAAACTGTTTAATTATCTTAAATTACAACATTATATAATATATAATGCATAATGTAAATTCTATGAAAAGGGTGTAACGATAATTATATATCTAATATATAATAAAAATATTATTTACATTAATATTAATAAGAGATGTATAATAATATTTTAAATTTATATTGTATTATAATAATAATACTTCATAGTAGATTTCAGCTAATCAATTCATATTTTCAACCAGATGTTGAGGGATCCCTCTATAAAGGATAAATTAATTATTAATATTATTAAGATTATCAATATATTAATAAGGGGGATATATAGATATATATTTAAATTAATAATATTTTATCATTATTATATAACATATAATATATTTAGTTTAAAATTTAATATGAGTAAAATTTATATTAATTATTAATATTTATACAAAGTTAATAATAATATTATAAAAACACGATTAAATATTCTACCATTCCTTACGAATTATTGTCAGGTAATATGCATATAATTTAATAATAAATAGTTAATATTTTACATAACAGACTTTTTAAGGGATTAGCAATTCAATAACAATATTATAATTATAAACATATAATTGCTTTAATAATGAAATAAAAATTAAATGGTTTTGACAATGATTTTGGTACCTTCTTTTAAATTTGGAAATAAACTGAAATTATTTTACACGAAATATCTAATACTTCTATTTCATCACTGTAACAGCAATGCACACTCTTATATTAATTACCTATACAGTACACAAATGGTTAGATCAATAAATCTGATTAATAAAATGGCTCCCTTAGGTAAAATATTAATATCGGGTTAAAAACATGGGTCTCAGAATATCGCTATTCTACGATAATGAATTGAGATTTTTTGTAAGCATAATATATATATAATACATTAGAATTATATAAAATTCTTATGAGAAGTTTAAATTTAATATGTTGATATAAATATGATAAATATATATTTAATAGTATTATTTTATATAAAATATCACATACACTTTGTATTTATATATATTATTATATTAGTTACTCATTTTAACGCTGATATTGTTATTATCTGAGAAATAAGAAATTAAGTTGTAATATAAAACAGTTTATACTATGATGATAATTAATAAGTTAGAGATATTAAAATATAATTTACATTAATATATATTAATACATGTTACTATAAAATAATTTAATCTTATTCTGGTTATTTAAAATTTTTATCTATATAAATAGTTTATTAAATATTTAACTGTAATTATTTACATTTTATCACCTTTATTTGTTACTGTTTCCATAGTGTATTGTATATCTCTGTGTAAATACTCGAGACTTAAGATACATTATTGTAGGGGTAGTAGAAAATAAAATTGAGGTAACTTCAATTTATATTTATTATTTTTACATCTGTTTAAAAATCCGATACAAATTAAGAGAAGGATGATATTGAATAAGCTCACGTGTGTATAGTATCAGTTATTATAATTTATAATTTATAAATAAATTACGTCTAAAAAAATATATTGAAACTATCAAAATAAATTCTTAATAGTATATAATTGATATTTTTATTATTTAATAAATTATTATTTATATACAGTATATAGATACTTATAAGATAATTTTTTTCAATGAGAAAATCATATTATCCATAGATACCGTATGTGTATATCATTGCGAAATTACTAAGATACCTTTATTTATTGGGTGATTGAGGCTATTAATTTAACTATGGAAAAGGGGATCTAATACGAATGGCTGTAAATAACTTAACTCACTTAAAAGTATACGGGAGAGTGGTCACTCTTTATAGGGCCCTGGAGTGCATAGAGTATGCAATTAAGATTACGATTTAATAACAGCTAAACTCTCTCACTTTTTACCACCCATACTTATATCCTCAGTATAATCAGGGTCCGCTCAATGTTACAGTTATATATATTTACTCAAGTTTATTCTTTTACTGCGACGGTCTATGTCTAATTGCTTTGTTACGAGATAATTTTCACTTATGCTGATCTTCTCATATTTATTCTTGATTGGTCTAGGTTCTAGAGAAGAATTAACCAAAATATGTGTTACATGTTTGTCCGATCTCAAAGTAACTCAGAAATTTTATAATTTATTCTTATCGTTTCGTCTCTTGAACTATTAGCTTTGTTATTAGTATGTATTAGTGAAATAATATAAAGTATAGGCATATAAGCGTTCTGATTACTAATTATAAAATAATATTATAAACATGGTTTGTTAATTAATAATTTACTTAGTATAAGTGAGTAATATAAAATAAATTATATATAATTTTAATTTTTATATTAATATAATAAGTGAATTATTTTAATTATTAATAAGTAATTTAACAAATTAAGTGATAGATTTATATATATAGGCTGTTCATGATGAAATAGTTAATTACTTTGAGAAGTATAACTTTAAGGTAAAATTAATAATATAATAGTTAATATTTATCAATTGGCAAAGCGTCAACAATTTAACTTTAGCTATAGGTAAAGCTAAATATTAATTTGTCTGTTTAAGTGTTATTATATCATATATTTTAAATTATATTGTTAGACATATATATTATATAATTAATAAATATATATATTATATTTTATTTTTAATATATATTTAATTATTAAAATTAGTTGCCATGAAAGATGAGGTCATACATTTATTATATTTAATATAATGATAAATTTATTATATATTATATATATTATTTTTATGTATTATTATATTTATTATTTGAATATTTATCTAATGTACCAATTACCAATATTAATATAGTGTATTAATATATTATATATATTAATATAATATTATTTATTATTTAATTATAGAATATATATTAATATTATTAATATATTATATTAAGTAATATAATATTATATATATTAATTATAATATATATATATATAGTATAATATATATATTAATATTATTAATTAATTATGATATAATATTATTATATTATAATTATATAATATTAATATATTATAATTGTAAATTATGTATTATAATACATAATATTATATTAATTAACTAATATAATATTTATATATATTATATATATAAATATAATCTAATAATTATATAATATTATAATAGATATAAATTACGTTCATTATCTTTATTCAAAAGTATTTTTTAATTTTTTGTAAATATAAAATATAATAATAAAATATATTATATATGAATATAATTTAATTAATATATATTACTACTTTGATATAATATTCTATAAATTATTGTAGTCATATATACAAAATTATCCTGTAGAAATTAGACTATAGTGATAACTATTAATATATACTATACAATCAATGATGTGCTTGATATGTGGGTTTTTATCATTACTCTATACTTTTATATTTGCTGACCTAATATAATAATTACAAACATTGCAATATAATGAATATTGTTACAGGGCGAATCTAAAATAATAATATTATATATTTTAATTATGAGTTTCATCTATATAGATATCGCTAGCTCAAAAAAAAAAAATAGTTATCTATATAAACTTTATTCAATATTTAATTATATCTAATGATAGGCTCTTAATCTGCTAGGTATATTTATCTAATTTTATCAATCTTCATTTTTGAGTTTATTTTAAATTTTTATGAATTATATTACTTTGTTATGTTACAATAAATTTTTGGTAGAAATGATAAATTATTTAAAAAAATCAGATAATCTGTGCTTTAAATGAGGAATATAATAAAGTGACTAAATCAATTAAATCTCATGATTTCTAAGTTCAATTAAAAATAATTTAGAACTCATTCACCATAATTTCTGAATACATGTATAGAAAATAATTTCAAAATTCTTCATTATATTCCTAAATAAAAATTTATTTAGAATATTAATGAAAGAGATATATAAGAAAAAATCGTAAGTATTATCTCACACACACTGATTGAAGCTTGGTATTATCTATTACCTCAATTATAATTAACTATACTAATTATATAGGATAATATCTATGGCTTTGAGAAGATGTTTACGCACTGTTAAACTATTATGGGAGTATGTTTACTGCAATAATTATTAATTTCAGTATACCTTTTTTAATTATATTATTCGCACAAACACTTATAATTAAAAACGAATGCGTAATAATATATCGTAATATTATTATTATCAATAGATTTATAATATATATAATATTTCTTTGCCTAATTCATATGAATTATTGTTTAGATTTAATCTGCGTGTAGGCTTATCTTTGATGTTTATGTAATATATGTTACTATATAATTTGAACAATCAGTAAATTTGAGTACTAGATCCTGTAGGTTATTTACTTTATTATTTATATCGCTTCTTCTATATATATAGATTTCTTCGTGGTATATATTTATTGTTATGTTGGTAATTATGTAATAATAAATATGTTTAATTTATGTATATATCATTATTATTGTTGTACGTATAATATGGTATATTTTGTTAATCTATAATATTTAATATAATATATATATATATATAATAATTTATTATTTATATATAGTATATATATGATATATATATATATATCATAATATATAAGGTTTACTTTGGTAAATATTCCTTAATTACCTGAACTTTGAATATTGTACACCACTAGTTGTTCCAGATTCAATGAAATAATTGGCAAAACGCAAAAGTAATAATTTATATATTAGTATATATATTGTAATATAGCTACTTTTTTAATTATATATTACTTAATATTTATGTGATGATTGATTTTAATAAATTTCTATATTTACTAATTACTTTTTTGATAAAATTAAGTATTCATAAATTATAGAGTTATTTAACTAATTTTTATAAATAATTTATATTAAAAATATATTATAATTATCTATTATAATATAATATATATATTTTATTGTAAACTAGTTTAATATCTTTATTTATAAACATACAAATGCACATTTAGCATAATATATTTTTTAATCTATATATATATTATATATTCTATTCTCTTACACTATATATCAAAAAGTTTTGCTTCTCCATAATTTTCATTTTATTTTTAATATATTTTTTAGATTTCTGGAACTCCTGACACAAATGGATTTTAAATACAAAATGTAATATATTTTAAGTATTAATTTAATTAACGAATATGTAAATATAATTATAGAATATTTAAGTCGAATTAATATAATTATATTATATATATATAATTATATATATAAATTAAATATAATTATATTAATATATTTTATTTAATATATATAATTATAATAAAATATTAATTAAATATCATTATATTAATTTATAATATATATTTATATCTTTATATATTATAACTTATTTAATTATTACATTTAAATTATAAATTATAATTACTTTTATATATAATTAATTATAATGTAAATAAAATTATAATATCTAATGTAAATATTAACATTAGTAATAAATATATCATTATTATTATACATATTAATAGATGAAATTAATATATTAAATATTAAATATTGATCATTAATATAATATCATAATTAATATTAATAATAATAATTATATATATTTATATATATTATATATATTATATTATAACTATATATATAATACTATATAAATAATATATATGTATCAATATATAATAGAATCTCCAATGAAAATATTATAAATTGTAAGTATATATAATATATATATATATATCATAATATATTTATTTATATATTTTTTTTTATATTTTTTGTTATTTAATTATATTTTTCTTTTATTATTTATTTTATTTTTATCTATTATATATTATATTACTTATATTTATTATATATTATATTTATTTGGAACTGCAAAGGAATATATGTTTAAAATGTGTATCAAAGAAAAATGTGATAAAATATATATGGAACCTAGATAGGAAAATATTTATAATATAATATATTAAGAAATTTTTATATTATTTCCGTACATATAATGAATATGACCTATAAATAATTTATAGGTAAAAATTAAATTAATTTATTATTTACGACTAGTTGGAAGTATGCTAACAAAGCCCTGGAAACGATCAAAAAGAAGTAATGTAGTAGATGATATAAGGAGGACTATCATCTAAATATATATATTGATGGATAATATAAATAAATTAATATCGAGAACTTTATATGAATTAAAAGAATTGTTTTTAACTAATATTGTATTATAAGGTAAGGTTATGAGTATTATATCTATAAGATCTTTGAAAAACTTTCTCACAACTATCCATTTATATATTAATCATCTGGAATTACATATTCTCATTATTTTTTTTCGATTAACTATACAATGTAAATGTAATATGGCTTTACAGGAGGATGATCTCACACTCACGAAGTATTAAAATGTGTGATAAATTAACTTAATTTAACTCATATATTAATCATACTTGATGTAAATTATATTATGGTATTTTATGACCACTTAGGAAATATACGGCTTAATACTGCGGAAGAGGGTTGACATCGTTCAGCGTTGAGGATACGGATATAATGCTTCTACGCGTCTTTAACTAGCTTCTCTACATAGGTTCAACTCAATATATATATTAGTTAGGTTTTATTCCCTCATGTAATTAACATATATAGTTACTAAAAATTAATTTATATTCTACAAAAGTCGACATGACTTCTCACTCTCAGTTTCATCTTGTTTGCATTCATGTGATTAATTTCAAGTGATGAGTATATTAATACTCTTGCTTTATAGTGTACTTATTGTGTAGTAGCATAGGATTTCAAATTCATTTTATTTTATGACTCATTATAGAAATTTATATTATGATTCATTATAGAAATTTCAATCACGTTTCAACTTTAGGATTCATTACATATATGATTTATGCAATTTACAAATAATTTGTATCTTGATATTAATCTATTATTATTTAAAATTCTAACATTATCGTCATCCTGGCATTGCAAACTTTGCTTCTAATTATATTGAATTACCTTATTATTAATCGATTAATCTTATTCCGATTCTTATTTCTGTCTCATTAGTCTTGAATTCTATATCGTATCCTGGATTTGAATAAGATTTTATTCGTATTAGAGTACGCAATGCAAATTACATTGTTATATAAATTGATATCTATGAAATGCTTATTTATATTTTAATACACTAAGCAGACATCTATATTAAGTGTTCCACGAAATCACACAAACTTCTTCTATAATAATAATCTATTCTAAACACTAGTATACATCTTTAATATAGAACACGGTTTCTCTTTAGTCAGTCATATCTAATTATTACATTAGCGATGTCTTTTGGGTATAATATGGATATAGTCACGAAAAGAAAATATAAATAAGATCTCATGGAAACAAAGAAGAACAAGAGAGCAAGAGTTTATTTCTTCATTTAAGAAAGATGCCAACTTTGGATTACTTTTTTCCTTTGATTAAATTACGAAAGGAGAAGTTAAGACACATACGACATACTTCGGCCCAATGCCTGAGGATGCTAATACTTTCGAGAATAATGTTGATATATATACAACAAATATTGCAAGAGAAGAACTATATATTAAACGAGATGATACAGGTTAGCGCTAGTATCTGTATACGCCGAGATCTCAACAACAGCACTATACGAATGAACGAGGCGCTCATAAAATCCTATAGACTTGTCGTTATAGGAGATAAGACACAGCAAAAATATAGGAGCTATGCCGGTAAATATTAAGTAGGCGCGAGGTCTTGAGATCTGAATGTTACTATATCCACTATCTCGGTCTTTTCGAGACTCTCGTTATCGAGTCAAATTATGAAGGGAGACAAAACAGGCTTTTTGAGTTTAGATTGTCAGTGTCTCGTCTGAAACAAAATTATGCCTTCATATCTTCTTTGTTGGTAAAGCGAATTTTTGTGATATATTGTAAAAGCGAACGTATTTGTAAAGATATTGTTACTTGTATGTATCTTTAAATTCTATATGTATGTAACTGTTCCTTAAATATATTATATAATATTATTAATTATGATTACTATATTAAGAAGATATAACTCTTATCTATTATCTTCTTTATTATGTGGTTCAGATATCAATATTCTATTCAGTGATCTTATTAATGAGTTTGATTTGAATTATTATAATCTAGTATTATAATTAATTATATTTAAAGAGATTTTTCAAGGAAAATTAATTTAAATGTTATGTATTATTATTATATTATTATCGATTTTCATGCCGATTGATTAGATCAGAATTATAATATATATTCCATTATCTATTCCTTGTGTTATATTGATTTACATTATTATTATTATTATCTATTATTGTAATACTGGTTATTATTATGTCTAGGTGGTAGATGACTTAGTTAGTCTAGTGATTCGCTACTAAGTATATGTATTATGTAATTAATTTAATATTATTATTCTGTTGATTAATTATTAATATATTAGTTATTATGACTTTAATTATTTAAATTATTTATTATGATTATTAATTATTATTATATATTATTATCAAATTATTATATATGATATTATTGTATTATTATTATCTTGATTATTATAACTAGGAAGTGTAATTATTTATTATTTTATATATCTATTTTGTTATTCATATTATTATGATTATTATTAATATTATATTAAGTATAATTTAAAAAATCAAATTTAATTATGAATTTAGTATATTATATTTAATTATTATCAGATTATTATTATTATCTATAATTATTATTATTATATATATTATTGATATATATGATTATTTTACTAATATTATTTAACAATTATGCTGATTTTTGTATTTTTTACACAATTGCAAGAAATAAGATTAATCATTTGTTTAGTGTTATTTAAGAATTCACCTCTCATAAGCTCCTCGCAAACGGAAAACTGGGGAAAATAAAGGGCTAAACAAATAAGCATAAAAATATAATATTGATGATCATAAGAATTGCCATTTAATAGTATTCAAATCTTCTTCAACTTGGGAAGTTACAAGCCTTGAACAATAATAAAAAAAAATTATCTATTGTGGTAGTGCAAAGGCCTCAAATTTACCTTACAAACAGATTTAAACAGAAAAAAGACAGACAGAGACAAACCATTAGCTTATAAGAATAAATCTTAATAAAATAACCAGCTCAAAAAATTCAAAAATATCAATATACTGTATCTGAAAAGAAGAAACCAGAAGTAGTATGAATATGAAATGATCCAGAATAAGTCTGGGCTCAGAATCGTCTTTTTATCTGTTTTTAAGATTTCCTATTAGTGACATGATAATAGGAACATCCCTTCCTATGTTAATGTTATAGGGAACAAAATTTCTCAGTGGTTTTCGTAATAAAACTGCTTCCGGTATATCTAAGTGTGTGAGAAAGTAAATCTCAATTAGACTTTAAGATCTGCATTTTACGATATTAATTAATAGCTGTTTGAAACAATTCAATAGATTGTTATTAAAATGAATATTCGGAAGAAATTAAGGAAAGATATTGAATTATATGATTATTTAATGGGATTCTGGTCGTAATTTATTCATTATTTATTGATGTATATATATTGATTATTATTTATTATTATTATTATTATCATTATTATTATTAGTTTTGATATTGTTTTAATTATTTTAATTTATTAATTATTTATTTTAAATTTTTATTTTTTACATTATTTTAATTATTATTATTATTAATATTAATTATATTATTATTCATATAATCAGTATAATATAGTTATTATATTAGTTATTATATTAATTATTATTATTATGTAATTTTATACTATATTAATATTATTATTATTATATATTATAATATTATTATATTATTATATATTATTAATTATTATTATTATATGAATTATATGTTTTTCATTTTATTAACTTTTAAATTATATTTATTGTATGTTCAATTTGATTAGGTTTATTGTTATGATTATTATACATTAATTATTGAACTTATGTATTAATAATATTAAAATTGACATTCATTATTATTCATTCATTATTAATTATTATTTTCTCTTATTTCTATTATTATTTTATTTATCTCATTATTTTCTTTAGCTAATGTATTTTACGTATTTTATTATAGTATTATTATCTATTATATAATGGTATTCTTATATAATGATTTATTGAATATCTGGTTTAATTCTAGTATTATATATATGAGAAATATATTTTAAGTAACAAATTTTTTTAAAAATTAAACTTAATATTTGTCATAATGGTTATATTATGTGAAAATTATTATATTATATTTGATTATTATTATCTATGAGTCAATATGCTATGTGATATTGTAAATTATTGATATTATTAGTTTATTATTAATTTATTGAGTATTATATTATTAATTATTATTTGCATTATTAATATTATTCGGTATTTATGATTATTATTAATTATTATTATTATTAGAGCTTTTGATACTTCTATTATTTAATTGTCATTATTGATTATTTATTGATCTGATTGGAGTATTAATATGCCTCTCAATTATTATATATATCCATGTGATTCATTTGAGTACTTAGATTATCATAGTTGATTAGATTATTATTACCCTACATCATACTTATGCTAGTATTATTGAGCTTTATATTAGTTATTCTATTATATTATCTATCTTAAATTTCATTACGGAGTAAATTAATTATTATTATAATACTCATTTTTATTATAGTTGTTAGTTATGATTATATTATTATTATCTATTATATTGTCTTTATTATGTATCTATTATTATTATTTAATTATGATAAAATTCATTATATTAATTATTATATTAATTGCCATTAAGTATTAGTGGAGGAAGTATCAGGAGTATTAATTAGTTATTATAATTACTAGTATTATTATTATCCAACTTTGATTTATCGATTATTATATATTATTAGATATTATTATTATGTATTAATTATTAATATGTTCTACACTTTTATATTATGGATTATATATATTTTTTACTCCATTGTTATTATTATTTATTATTAAATTATTATGTTAATTATATAATTATTATTAATATATTATTGATTATTATTATTATTATTATTATCATGATTATTATCTAGAGTAATATTTATATTATATTATGTATTATTATTATTATTTGATTACGATTATTAATTATTATTTTATTATAATGATAAAAAAATTCTTAATTAATAATGTTTCTTGTTATAAAATTATTTAATAATTAGTTTTGATTAAACTTATTGAATACCATCTATTATTATGTTTTTATTATTTATATATTATTTATTATTATAGTTTAATTAATTATTTATTGTTAATCATTTAGTTTTATCTTATTATTTATTCTATTTTTATAGAATTTATTGATTTGATTGATTTGATTGATTTTTTGATTATGATTATTATTGTTATGAGCTTCTGACTTATTATTGTTATTTATTTATTAGTGTAAGATTTATATAATTTATTATTGAATTATTATTATTGATTCTTAATCTCATTATTATTTTATATTATTATTTATTAAATTATTACTTATTATTTTATTATTGTATATGAATCTATATTATTTTTATTATTTTTATTATATTTAGGTTATTATATTTATATATTATTTATTATATTATTTATTTATATGTATTAATTTATCGATTTTTATTATATTGCAATTATATATATTATTACTGTATTATTATTTTTATTATATAGTTATTATATATTATTCTAATTTTATATTATTTTTATTATATTGTTAATTATAATTGGTTTTTATTATTATTATATTTATTATTATCTATATTATTATTATCTATATATATTATTATTATTATTATTTATTATTATTATATTGATAATATAATATTACAATTAATTAATTAGTTATATTATTATTATTATTTTATGATATTATTTATTATTATATGATTATTATTATTAGTTATTGGTTTATCATTATCATTTTTATTTTTATTATTCTAA
Organism: Trachelipus rathkii; assembly: GCA_015478945.1. Classification (NCBI taxonomy): domain Eukaryota; kingdom Metazoa; phylum Arthropoda; class Malacostraca; order Isopoda; family Trachelipodidae; genus Trachelipus; species Trachelipus rathkii. The sequence goes on from JABUQX010128421.1 coordinate 27,049, forward strand.
TTATTATTATTATTTATTTATTATATTATTATTTTTATTATTTTTTTTTTTTTTTTTGTTTGTTTTTTTTTAAACCGTACACTTCTTTTCGCGAGGCTGCTGGCATGGTCACTATTTTCGATTGATTTCTCAATTCATTTGAATTGGCTGTCATCGAAATTTCTTTATCTAGAAATTAGGGTTGAGATATGTCTTGCGCCGTCCGCGGAAGCTCGAAGGGGCATTCTTTGCAGGGGGGGCAGGGAATATTTCACGGAGGAGCCAATTTGAATGTTGTTCACCTGTGGGAATATCTACGCATGCTTATCTCTGGATTCACACCTATTTTGGTTTATAAGTACATTGTTCCGTCGGCCTTGGTTCGCTTCCGCTCGCGGCTTATGTGTCCGGCCTTTTAACTCTGTCTCTCGCAATTACAATACTATAAAGATGCGGTGTTGTGCACATTGTGGCAGGCGATCTGATGCAGAAAAGATAATTAGTATCTAACGGGGAATTCATAGCATGAAGTATAGTAAGGCATTCGGACGGTGGCAAAGTGGGTGTCACATGGGAGTGGGACACAAAAGAGTGGTTCATAAAAACTCACAGGGGGTGATACTGCAGAGGATAATAGCGGCTTTTATATTTCAACAAAGATGTAATTAGTGGGCCAACATGCGGGACTGAGGTGCATCATGAGGAGTTGATCAAAGGGTTCTTTCATTTTTTACGATATGTACCCCGGGGGATGAAAAGCGGGGGCCGGTTGTTCGAAGGCTATCTTATTCGGCCCTACATCAGATTAGTTTAACTATGGGCTTCTTGTAATCCGGTGTAAATTTTGAATCAATGTACAGTTACTCAATGTGAGTTTATCGTCTATGTCATGATTGTATCATGTTAAGTGCTAAAGTAGTTGTGCGCTGTGGTGTGGCTTGATCACTCTTTTGCCCCAACGTTCGCTGGCATTGTTTTTGTGGAAGTCCTCGTTTTCATGATGTGTTTCTTGGCGTTGAATTTAATCTCCACTTCAAGGTATGCATGTGTGCTATGTCGGTGCGTAATTTACTGTAGCTCATTGTTTCCTTCTGATGAGGGTGATACAACTACTCTTGCATAGCGGTGATGCGTGTTAATGTGTGGTGGAAGACTTCTATATAATATATTCAAATGACATTAGTCGTCAGTAATAGTAATAGTATATTATATATATCTGTTCATAGTAAGTTAGTAAAAAGTTGAGAGGAGCCCTATAGTAATAGTATATATAGTATGTTATATAAGTCGTATGATAAGTATATATAGTAATAGGTAATACTAATATAATAGTGAGGTATTTTAGTTAATTAATTTTTTTCATTAAAAGATAAAATAATGAATCATTTGCAACATGATCATACAAAGAGAATAATTAAAAATTATTATTGAGAGAATGTTAGAAACTTACCTTTGTTCAAATGTGGATTTCCATAACTATTTAACTGTACGATAACGTTCACTCTCCGTTATAGTTCTTTACCGAGTGATAACGCTTTAATGATTAATGCGTAATCTTTTTTTTTGTAAACATTAAGAGCAGTTAATCTGCTCGTTAACGATGCTTCGCTACCTTCACGGTCTTCCCCTCCTTTGTTATAGTAGTAGATTCCATAATGTATTATAGTATATATTAATATATATAAGCGTTAATTATATAATATATATAATGTATTAGTGTATATATAGGTTTATATCAGTTGGTTATAATTTAGTTAGTGCTTCAACATTGGCCCAAGCTCACTCGTAGTTATTTAACATGTACTGTATTTATTACGAAATTCTAATTTTATTGTATTATGTTCATGATTCAGGGTATATATAGTGTATAGATTATATTATATCTATATATATAGTATTCGGAGAGCTGTATGTATTGGCATGGGTTAACGGGCGTCTATAGTACTTGAATATATAGGTAATTCAATCTACTAAAGCATATAGTATGTACTAAATTTTCTATCACTATATAGTAGCTATGATAGTGTAGTAGTAATTTGATACAAAATTATCCTCAATAAATCTTTAATTACTAGTAAGATTGGTTATACAGATAGTTAATAAGTTTAGCGCTATATAAATAATTATACATATATTTATTATTATTATATTATTAATATGTAGTAGTAGGTAGTATTCTGTGGTTTGTAATAATATTCATTATAATAATATTGTCTTTGATATGAAACAAAGAACAGTTTTTAATGTGAGTTGGAGTTTCATTTTTTTTCGAAAAATTAATCATTAGCCTGTATCAAGTTTTAAACAGGCTTAGTATATTACTTATCTTTAGCCTAAAGCTTTGAGAAGAACAATTTTTAACGGTCAGATTCTTCTAAGGTAATTTTACTTCTAAAATCTTTTATTAGATTTGAAGTTCGTTTTAGTATCTATTTTATTTTATGAATATAATAATTAATCAACTCGTAAAAATTAAGCTTCCATATTTGAATAAAATTGCATTTTTTGAAAGATTTGCTCCTCTTCAAAATTCAGCAGTTTGAAATGACTTTGAGGGGGGGAGAGTTTTAATATACTCTTCACATATCAATTTATGTTTCACATAAGTTTTATTGACCTCTCTAACCGAGAAGGTCAAATTATAGGTTATAAATTGACCTTTCTTTTTATCAATTCGTAATTTCAATATTTTACAGTTTATACTTGTTCTATCAATTCGAATTCGGTATCAAAATGATCAGGGGAGTTTTCTGGTTGTTTTTAATATAGTTTGGATTGACAATTATTTTTAATTAAAAGATTAAATTTATTAATTAAATTTCTATACGGATTAAAATCACACGTTTCATACAGGTGATCATTGCCAGAAGTTGCTATTGTAAACTTTTGTTTGATTTATAAAAAACTAAGTTGATTTGGTTAACATAATATTTATGCAATATATAGTTTTAAATTTGTAATCCTTTGGTATTA
>JABUQX010128422.1:0-20910 GCA_015478945.1 Trachelipus rathkii
AGGTGTAAGCTTGGGTTTATATGAGAAAGTGGTTATGCAATATTTAATGAATGAGGTGTTGTATGTGTGGCATTCTTCATATCTTAAATCCTTGTATACCTCTAGCATGATCTGTAAGTATCTGGTAGGCTAAATCGAGCTGGCTGTGTCAAGTAGCAATAAATTCTTATGCCGCTCCCGTTAAACGCCTGAGCACTCGCGATCTCCTCGTGGGTGAGGCTAATCAGGTCGCACTTACACATGAGCGTAGCTAACATAGTATGATTGATTTTTGTTTGAAGGGCTCGTACTGTGGATTCACTTTTGCGTTGACTAAATAACTTGCTAACGTCAAGGTCATTCTCCAAGAGGTTCCTGTGGACACAGGCAGTGCTAGGTCTACAATCCTTAGACAGTCACGAATAACAAAAGACTCCAAACGATCGCCAACAATGGCATGGCTCTCTCTCGAGTGTGTTCTTATTTGTTTATTTGCTAAGGGTTTTGCATGGCGTTCTTATTAGATAGGTCCTTTACTTCTTAATCCGGTGTAATGTATAAATTTTATTTGACGATATTCAACGCCACAAACTGACCAACTTCCTTAAACAGGCACATGCACTCATTGTTCTAGTGATGCTTAAATGTGTAAGATGCTTGCTCTGATGAACGACTATGTAGGCTATCAGGCAGTGGAATAGCCGAATATTTGAGGAGCTGTTTCATTCTGATCCGTGCTGCATTTTCTAGGAGATACGCTCAAAGAACGTTACTTTGTCCTTTTCTACTATCGTAGAATTCTGGGAGGAAAAGCTTCTTATATTTCTAAAACCCAACGTATGATAGCAGTTAAGCAAGTCAAGGGAACCATATAGCCCGTGTTGAAGAGTTCTGTTCAAGATACTTTCGGATAAAATTCTCGATCACCCTCGAATTGTGCGAGCTGACACAACGTCTGATAGCATCACTACGTTTATTTGGTGAATTTTCCGACCATACGGAATAAGGAGTTGATCCACGGTCAGATCAACTAGGACGAAACCTCGGTATTTGCACAGCACTATCTAATTGTTACCTTAATTTTTCTCTTGGCCTTGTTTCCTTCCAAGCTAAAGTAAAAGAGCTTAGTGTATAACTTAGAAATGTCATCTCAGATAGCCAGTGTTATATTGGCATTTCCGAGGTGCCTATTGCATAGTTGGCTCGGTTTTCTAATATTATTAGTAGTACAGTTTCGAAATCTATTGTGTGCAACAGTTCCCACAGAAGAAGTGTATTTTCAATGTTAGTGACTCCATATAATTTGGTCCTCCCACCAGGAAATATTGTCGGTCCTCCCAGACTATGTCCACATGTGGAGTTTCCCTCCACCCCCAGTTTCTTGCTAAAAAAATATCCGTTGAAATCTTCTAAAAACTGCATAAATAGTTTACCTTCTTGCAAGAGTTCGCATCGCCGGCACAACTCGAGGGGAATATCGTAGCTGATTTTTAGCAAACCACTGTGTCAAGGTCGTTCTGAATATGTCGGAATGACAAACGTCCCATGTGAAACCTATGGAGCTCAATTATATATATCTCAACGGACGACCTGCTTCAAATTTTACCTAGAGGGAAACAACAAGGCCTTCTAAATCTCATTTCTACCGTCCGTGATCCGATACCGACTCAAAGATACGTGAGATCTTACTCTAGTCCGAGAACCATGGCACCGTAGTCCTGTTAGATACATATCGAGTCACGTTGACCTTTCTGTAAAACAAATAACGGACACGTTTTCAACAAGTGATGGGTGAACTCATTGGCGTCACTCCTGCAAGACGGACGCTCGCATTCGCTGCCGCTGTGAATCGCCGCCGTCGTGTGGACTAAACGACTAGAATAGAGTTGAGGATCGAACTTCGTAGTACGTTACGAAGCGACAAATGGAGCACAAAAATGTCACTCACGCCCGCCTAAAGACCATCTATATTCACCAATGACCTTCGAAATCGTAGATTATCTGACCATAAACCTCATTGTTTTTATTATTGAAAGGGGTGGTGGTAATATGATGGAAAATTCTGTTAGTTCGCATCACCCTATATGTTACTGAGTATGGGAGCCAGTGGGGATCCCGATCCCATACTCGGGCCGAAAGTTTGTTTGTAATATTTGCCATTAAAATGAAAGGAGTTATGTTGTAATGGAAGATTGGCCTTCCGTTTCATATATTCAAACTTGATCATCATTTAACATAACATAACTTCTTTCATTTTTATGGCAAATATTACAAACAACTTTCGGCCTGAGTATGGGAATCCCCATGTCTCCCATACGTCAGTAACATATATTGGAACTAGATCAGAATTTTATCAATATTTTACCCCAATGTTTTATTAAAACAATAGTTTATGGATTAGATATGTAGATGAAATTTTTGTCTTGTCTCCCTCCCTCACAACACAACCCTAATGATGTCCTAAACTAAACTATATTAAACTCTATTCATCCTTCAGTTTAGTATACGATAGAAAATGCCTTCCAACAACTCTTCTCCCTTCCTCGATACTTAATCACATGGATAACAATTACTTGCAGATTTACTAATATATAGAGACAAACCAACATTTCGCACCCACCTATATACATTGGCTATCTAATCATTCCCAAACACAAAATTAGCTTCTGTCATCTCTATTTCTAAGTGCCTTTCGTATATGCTCTCCCCCTCTACTAGCACAAGAACTAAGTCATTCTCCACAATACTTTTCAAAATAGATTACTATCCTGAGTTTTCATCACAAAAGCATTTAACAAAGCAAAAAAAGAGGTACTAAAGCACCTTTCCCCCGAAATAGCAACACCTTGTTGGTTCTTTTTACCAATTCCTTAATTACCATTATATTCGTTTAAAACAATTATTACCAAAAATATTACCCTCATTCCATCAAATAAACATCAGCACCTTAAAAAACATTCTCAAAACCCCAAAAAGAGAAAATCTCCCCCAAGCTGTATATATCACATTCCATGCAATACTTGCAATAAAACATATATAGGGAAACCATAGATTTTTCAAAGAAAAAATCAACATACAGATGTCCTGCACAAGGACAGCATAAAATTCAGTCTTTAACAAGTCATAGCGTAACACAAGTGCCCACTGCTATCAATATCAACAATAAGTAAGATGCTCAGAAATATCAAGTCACACGAACCATCGCAAAATCATGGAATCCTTTGCTATTTAAAAATAGTTGGGACAACTGAGCAGAGTAAAAGGGCATCCGGTGAAGTTAAGATGGAGATTTTATACAAATGACATATCCTGAAAAATTATACGAAAATTTCAACAACACCATGAGGAGAAAATAGTAGACCAACTGAAGCACACTTGAACTGATGAAAATCAAGAAAGAAATCCAGTCACTTAGCCTGAAGAGGTCTCGCGTTTCGGGACGAAAATTAGCTTTCCTTTTAAAATTTATTTCATTAAAAAAAAGGGTCTTTAACAATGTCTTAATGAACATTAGTAATTAAAATAAAGTGACAGTAAAGCATAAATACTAAGATCCAAGGGCTTAACCCTCTCTAAAGTACAATATATCACTACGACAAACGGAGTTTCTAAAATATACTTTATATATATATATTATATATATTTATAGAATTTATTACTATATTCATTTATATATATTTAGGTATATATATACTATATATATATTATTTATTATATATCATATACATATTATATAATTTAGGTTATCTATATTATACTATATATTTATATATATTATATATTATAATAAATATATTTATATATATATATATATCTATATATATATATATAATTATATAATATATATATATATATTTATATCTATTTATTTATATATATATTATATATATATAATATATTATTAATCTATTATATACTATCGAAATATATAGGTATATAATATATATATAATTGCTGAAAGAAGTTAAAGGCAGCATCAATGGTGGGAAACCACTTATTGAAGGGAAAAGTGGGATAGCTGTGGCTTGATAGAAAGGAGCCCACTCCTCTCGATCGTGACTCCAACAAGAATGAAATTTTAATACTGCGCTCGGTGCAAGTTCATTTAAAGCTATTTGGTAATTCTCACTGCTATATAAGAAATAAAAGCGGGACCAGGTGAAGCCATCTATAAGAGAATGGAAACAAAAATGAAATATCTATATAGGAAGAAGAGAGTGTATCTAAGCGCTCATATGTACGGAGTCCTGTGTTAAGTCATCCCAGGGAAAGGAGGTTAGGAGATCAGCAATTATCTTAAACTTGGACAAGGTGACAAAGTCGCCCTATAAGGGGTGGCGAAGATTGAAGCCTCCCAATATATCAACCGGAGTGGGGAGCTGCTTAAAAAGTTCGGCTAAGTTCGCCTTAGTAAACGCACTACTGTGAGCCTAATAGATCTAACAGACAGTAAGACCGGTGGACACATGGATAATTCCTGCCACTGCATGAAGTCTAGTTCGAAGAACGACTGGAGAATTTGGAACAGGCTTGTGAATGAGAATTCCTAATACACCCCTATCATTGTTACCTCTTTCTATAGAAGTTAGTGGCGAATTGTATTCCGACGGTTGGAAGAACTTGCGATAGCACAGTTGAAGCTTCTGCAAGCATAAGTAATTTGTTGTATATATATTTATTAGTTGAACAAGTTCTTCAAAATTAGAGTAGGAGCCTAAACAATTCCATTGGAGGAAGGTGGTCATGCTATTCTGTTATAATATTATGAAAATGGTCTTTTCTAGACAATTATCCCTATGTGGCTTGGGGTAATGTTGGAGGTGGATATAGATGGGGGACGGCTAAGTAACGTAGTGGGTCACCTTTACTCTTGAGATTGGTTTGGGATTTGTGGTGGCGCGTAGTGAGCGGGAGGATGCAATTGGGAGGTTGGTTACAATAGGAGTTTTGTGTCAGGCTGTTGTGGGGGGGTGTTGGGGTGCGTAGTGGTAAGGTTATGTTGTGGATGGGATTTCGAGTGGTGAGTTATTAGTAGTGGGCGTTGGGTGAGCTGTTTTTTTTAGTATACTTTGTTTAGTGAGGGCGGTGTCGGTAGTAGTGGTTGTGATGCGAGGTGGCTGGTAGCTCTAATTTTTGTTGGTGTGCTGTGTTTTTTTTGAGTGCGTGGGTCTTCAGACTGAGGAGTATGTTGTTACTGGTATATTTATGTGTAGTGGGTGAGCTTTGGGTTGTAGAGTATAGTTAGTACTGTGTTGATGGCATCTTGGGGGTGTTGGTGTGGGATGTTGTGGATATATGACGTTGGGTGTATGTGGTGTGGAGAGGGTGAGGATTTATGAGTACGTTGCGATGGTGGGTTTGGTCTTAGTGGGGTGATGATGTAGTCGGTTGGTTTGATTATGAGGATAGGACTTTTTGCATAGTGGGTGAGTACTGCTGGGGATCAGAATGAGAAGTGAGCTGAGGGCCGTTGAGTTGGATGACGCTGTTTTGGGTTTATTGTAACGGGATGGGTAGGGAGGGAGGTTGAGTTTGGAGGGCGGGCTGTGCATGTGGAGTGATTGGCTGGTTGGGAGTTTTTTGGTGGTTGGTGCAGGGGTCACGCAGTGAGGAGTTAGGTGATTATTTCTTGCGGAGGTTTCTCACAAAGGTAGGAGGGCGGCGGTAGGGCTTGTGGCTTCTTTCGTGTTGCTTTTAGGTAGTGCGTGTTGAAGGTGATGATGTCAGTGTAGTGATTTAAATTATTGGTTTATTTGCGTATATAATTTTACGATATATTTATTCTTGTTCCTATTAAGCTATAGTACTAGATTTTCATAGTATTTTAGTATATTATATATAGGTAGTAATAGTATAATTATTATTAGTTATTTGATTTTTTTCTTTGTTTTTTTATTATTTATTTATTATATGTCATTTGGGTATTTTATAATCGTGAGTGTTTTTTAATATATAGGTTATTTGCCTATCTATATATTATTATATTTTAGCTTGGGGGTCTTTGTCGAGTATGTATTTTGAGAGGTGGACTGTAGTGTTCGAGTTGAGATATCTTTTAGGTATTGGGTTATGTCCAATATATGTCAGAATGTCTGGGTCTGCTTGGGCTGTAATTATGGATAGGTAGATGACTATGAATCTGACGACCTATTTATATGATATTTATTAGCTTATTTGTTCGATGTTGTTATTTTTATTTTCTATCATATTATTATCATTAGGTATTTTATGTTATTTAGTCTTTATTGATTATTATTTTTTTTTTTTTTTTTATATTTATTTTTTATTTGGTATAAATCTGTTAATAATTATTATTTTTGAAGTTTTATTTTAGTTTTTATATATTTATATAGTGGTACTGACATGTTTTATTTAGGGAGGGGGGGGGCTGGGGGATCGGGGATCTTTGGTGGTTTGTAGTTGGGTGGGGGGGGGGTCCTGCGGTTAGGGGGGGATCTGATGGGGAGTTCATAGAGTGTGGGTGGGCCACTTGGGGGGCAGGGTGTGGTAGAGGGGAGTTTAGGAGGGTCTGCGGGGGCGCGAAACTGGAAATGGCAAGAGCGTGAGCTGGAGGAAATCTTGCGGGGTTGTTCTACTGTTGGGAAGAACGAATTTGGTCCATTTCCAATCGTCAAATCAGAGCGCTGGGCTGTAGGAGAGAAGCTTTATGGGGAGGAAGAAGAGAGGGTCGTCAACATCATAGCAAATACTAATGAGTGGAACTATCATACCATTGTTCGTCCTGGCGATATGGAGGCTAGTGAGATAGAGAGAGACTCTTATTTAGGGTAAGGGTGAAACCGTAGGGTGGGGGTGGCGCGGGAGGAGTGATGGTTGGATGGGGGTGAGGAGGTGGTGGAGGCGGCTTTATGTGTTTGATGATGAGGGAGATTATGCGGGGAGGGAAGAAATAGGAATTAGCTGTAGGGGGAGGATTCAGTGGAGGAGATGCTTGGAGAGAGAATTGAGTCACTGAGTAAGTACACCAGGAAGGGGTTGCCGGTGTGGTGCGAGGTTGTGCAGGGATGAGACGTCTCAGTGGTTGACTGGGTCACATCCCTAATTAGGATGGTCAATGGTTGGTGTTTGTCGTTACAGGAATATAACTTTGAATCGGGCGGGAGGAGGTTTTTATTTCGGTGGTTATCGGAGGGGAGATGTTCTGTATTTTATATCTGGGATCGGTGTGAGTGTTCGTGCTTATTAGAAATTAGGGATGTTTAGATAAATATTATAGGGTGGTGATTTAATGCTGGGTGATTGCCTTGGGTGCTTTTAATGCTTTTGGTTTGGGGCGTGTTGGATAGTTGGGAGCGAGAAGTGCTTTTTGGGGTGCAATGTAGTGTGGAAGAGTGAGATAGGTATAGTAATGTAGAGGGGTGTATGAGGTAAATATGAGTTTAGGGGTGGGAGTGATTAATTTAATTGTGATTATTTAGTAATGTGATGGGTATGTGAGTAGTAGTAGGTGTATAATAGATTATTATTAGTAATGAATATTAGGTTAGTAGGATTATAGGGGGGGTTATGTAAAACGTCTATGAGCGTGTGTGTTTTAGTAATATCGAATATAAATATATATTTGAGTAGTATAGTAGTAATAATTTATTGTATAGTTGATTATAGGTATTAGGAGGTGATGCTAGTGTATTTGGTGATGGTGTGTAATAGTATAATATTAGATGTTATGTCATGAGGGTGATAGGTATATCTAGGTGGTGGGTGGCTTGTTTATATATATATATAGGTATTGTATTATATATTATTGTATTATATATTATACAATTAGTATGGTATGTGAGGTATTATAAATATATATACTGGATAATTGGGGTGGTTGTTTGGTTCTAACTGTTAAAGGGGTAAGGGGTGATATAGTGGATTAGGATATGTGGGTTATAGGGTTTTATGTATCTTTTGATTAGTAAAGTATAGGATATAGGTGTTGGGAGTCTGTTGTAAATTTGAGAGCGTAATATATAGGTTTTTATTATCCGTATTATAATATATATATAGGGGGATAGATGGTGTAGTGAGAGTATACTAAGCTAAGTAGAGGATTTTTGGGGGGTAGATGAGTGTTAGTGGACCGTTGTTTACTAGTGATTATAGCTTACATATGAGTATGGGTAATGTATAATAAATATAGTGGCGTATAATATATAAGGGATAGTATGTTATGGGTGTTTTACTTTTTAGATTTTATATAAGTGGTAAATTATGTATATAGGTATGTAGATAATAGATATAGGGTTGAATTGTGGGGGTGTATAGGAGTGATAATGTAGTATATGTTGTTGGTATAGTAGGTGAGAGGATAGTATATTACATTCAGTATGATATAATATAACTGAGTGATGATAATTGTAGTAGCTATAATTTTATTAATATATATAGGCTGTTTTAATAGTATATAGTTATATATTGTTATAGTTGTAGGTGTTAGGTAATATAGGTAGGTAGAGTATTGTAGATAGTATTTATGGGTGAGGTGAGGGGGATTTGAGGGTTACAGTGAGGTGATGTGTTTAGTCCTGATTGATAGGCTTTATTTGGTATTTTTGGAATGATGATTGTTTGGCTAAGTAGTTATGGTGAATGAGGTGAGGGAAGTAGTGAGGGGAGTGAGTGATGGTAATTAGTTATCATGATATATGGGTATGTATGTATAATAGGTTAGTGTCAATTAGTTACTATATTATAATGTTTTAGCAGGAGTCATGATTAGTATAATAATAGTGGGATATGTGTACTATAGAGATAATATATATAAGTAGGCTTGACATAGTTTATTATATATTGGTTGTAGTATGAAGAGTTGGTGGTATGTGTATGTGAAGTATAAGGGCTTAATTATTATAGGTTGAGTGTGTTAGTTATTATATATCTATAACGGAGTAGTAGGTGAGTTGGGGTGATGAGTAGTGAGGTTGGGTTCGAGTACTAGGGGGTGTAGTTATATTGTAGAGGTGTTATTTTTATAGATATTTTAGAGGTGTATGGATATTTGTAGTTATAGGGAGGTGAGAGGGTTTGGGGGTAGTAAGTAGGGGTAGGGTAATAATATAATTATTGAGTGATGAGTTTGGTGGTACTGGGCTTAATGGTGAAGGGTAGGGTATTTCTACTAGTGAGTTTAGTATAGTATGTTTGTAGATATTTGTGATGTTAATACGGTAGTATGTTTGAGTATTGGGTTGTGTATATACGTGGGTGAGTTAATTAGTTATGAGGTATCAGGTAGTATGTGGATTAATTTTGGTGACTATATATGGGTTGAGCGGTTTTGTAGAAGGTAGTTATATATGTAGTACGGGTGATGAGTAATTAGGTATAGGGTGTTAGAGGGAGATATGTAGTATTATTATATGAGTGGGAATGTGAGTATTGTGATTTATTATGGGTATGACGGGTAGGGTGTTTATATAGTGGTATATAGGTAGCTTATATATATCATTGATCAGTATGGGGTAAGTATAAGTATGGTTAGGTAATAATAGTAGTTTTTGGGAGGTGAGTAGGGTTAATTATAGGTATAGGTAGAGGATATAATGAGTAGGGAGTAGAGTAGAGGTGGAGTATGAGGTTGGATAAATTATTAGGAGTTGATGGTAAGGTGAGGTGATAAGGGATGTAGGGATGATATATAGTAGAGGGTGGGTATGTATTATTATATTATTGAGGCGTAGTGAGATAGTAGTGGGGGTATGGGGTGAGATATAAGGTGGGGTAATAGTGATAGGGCGATATAATATGATGTGATGAGGGGGGTTGAGTTAGCGAGATAGGTAGTTATATAGTTCATTACTAGTACTTATAGCTAGTAGGTAGTTAGTATGGCTTAATAATTAATATATTATTATATTAGTTATTTAATATAATATTAATTAAATATATATTAGTATATATTTATTTATTATTATTATTATATTATATTAAAATATATATTAATTTATATATAATATAAATATAATATTTAGAATTTAATTAATATATTATATAAAAATACTATTATATATATTTTTTTATTATTTATTATATTTTTATTTAAAATATTATCTATCTTATTTTAGATATCTGTTTTTAACATATATATATATATTGTTTATATATTATAATTATATTATATTGATTTCAATAATATTGATAATATATGTATTAATATATTATATATTATTATAGTATATTTAATTATATATTTATATTAAATACTATATATATGTATATTTGTATATGTATTTATATGTGTTTCTTCTCAGATAAATATAAAAAATATAATCTGGAAAGTGTAATATATTCTAATGTATAATAAATAGATCTTTATTATTTTTTTTACATTTATATTATTAGTGACTATTTTTATTCATATATATATTATTTTTTTTTTTATATATTATATTATTATGTTATATATATATTATATATATATTTTATATTTAATATAATATATGTATATTTTAATATTTTTTATATATTTTTATAATATATATATTACTTATTATTATTATATTTATATATAAATATTGTATTTATACAAAAAATTATATTTATAAGATTATATTCATATTATTTTTCATGTCTATTTCCTAATATAAAATAATATATATATAATATATATAATATTATATACTTACTATTATCATATCTAATGGGGGTATTAAGGTTATGACGTTATTATATGACTAGGGCAGAGTGTAGAGTTGTATAGTGAGGGTTATTACTTTATATATATACTTTTATTATTTTTATAGTTAGGTGTTATATTGAAATTAGTATAATTATATTAATATAGTATTTTATAGTTGCATAAGCATATATAGTATTTAGTACTGTATATAATAATAAAGTGAATTTCTATAGTGAAATATCATTCGTACTCATATATGTATTGGAGTGAGTATTAATCTGGTGAAGCTTCCAGTGAGTACTTATTATATATTATATACTATATTATATACTATTCTTAATCTTTTATTTTATATATAATTTATAATGTAATATATAACATTTTAGACAGAATTAAGGATTTTTATAGTATTGATGTATACTCTTATTATTATTTTACCTATCTATATTACTTTCTATATCTACCTCTAATATTAATTTTTATTTTCTTTACATATCTTCTTATCTAATCTGCTTATTATTATTTTATTATTCGTAAGTAGCCTCTATATATATATATATATGACGACTAGGTATGATTATATATCTATATATATATATTATATAATATATATACTATAATTCTATATATATATAAATAATTATATATATAATTATTTATTATATATAGTTTAATATAATATATATATATATCTACTATACACTATATTCTTTTATATATATATTTCTACATATATTAGTAATATATATATATATATCATATATTATTTAATATATATATCTACTATACCATTATACTAGTATATACCTATATTTTTATACTATCAACTAACTTTCCTACCCATTATATACATATTAATTATATATTATATATTATGATTATATATTTAAATACTTCAATGATCCTTATTATAATATATTATACGTATATATATCAATTATATATATATTAATATATATATATTAATATATTATATATATTTATATTATATTATTTACTTTATATATATATATATATATTATAATCTATATATAATATATACTTTGTGTAATATATAATATATATATTGTGTGGTGTAAGTGATATATGTAATTGTGTGTGTATGTATATATATATAATATATATACTATTATATACATAAATCGTACACTGGAAGTATTATATATATTGTTTTAATCTCTATATATATATATATTTATTATTATTTACTAGCTATAATATATATATATTATATACTAAAAGTATATCTGGAGACCTCAGTAGCTATAAACCAAAACTAATTTCATAGCCTTAGTTAATAGCTTTACAGAAAACCCATAGTTGTCCTTTCTGAAAGAGTTAAAAAAATCGAAAGTTGTGATCAAAAATTTTAAGGAAATAAATATTCACAAAAGTTCTGAAATTGTGACGAAAAGGGAAAATTAACTTGGCTAAGTCACCGATAATTCCAGTTTACGAAAATAGAGATTTGCGAATTGTTTAACCTACGCAAACAAGTTTAAATTTTATCCCCAGTATCCGGGTCGTGCTACTTCGGGAACCATAAATGGCTAAAAGACGAGATTCGTAACAAGCCAAGTTTAGCCAATAAAGGTTGAAGATCGGATATGTGTGTGGGGATAACCCATCGTGAACGGTGACTGACTGGACGTTGGGTATTTAATAACTTACCTCCCCATATATCTTGTGATATGCTGATCTGACATCATCTGTCTGGGTAAAGGGAAAATCAAATCGTGGCATATCGAGTCAAAAATCCTGGCGCTCGTGAGAAACATCAGGGCCTCATTGTTGTTAATAGAGTTTTCATATTGGGCGATATTCTTCAGTACCGATTTTAGGAAAATAACTTAAACCACCTTGTGGACCGACTTGGATAAGTTAAAAAAGGAGCGTGTCGTTCCACAAATTGTCTAAATTCGATATTTGGGTTATATTGAATATTTAAGAATTTGATATCATATTTTAATAAAGGATTTTGATATATATATTATTTCAGTAATAGGTTACTATAGGATTGACATTATTTAGTAATAGAGTAGTATTAGGATTTACATATTATTTGGTAATAGGTTGGCATTAGGGTTAAAATAAAATAATTGTTGTTTACTCTTTATTATATCAAAAATCACATCTGCGTATTACTTGACTCCTTTTCTCTCTAATTTAATGTTGTGGTAAGCCTTCTCCAAAGAGATCCTGGGACCTCGCGTAAAGGCTAAATAAAACAAAGACAAAAATCATTAACGAAAGACAGACGTTAAAAATGGGTGGCTCCGTAGACCTTTGGAAGAAGGTTAAAAAAAAAAAGAGAGAAGAAAGGGAAGATAATAGCACGGATAAAATAAATAAAGGAGAAAGGAAAAAAAGGAACAAGATTTAAGGGATATAAAAATAAAAGAGGTGTAGTGAGGTAAAAGAGATTATTTTTTTTTTTATTTATTTTTTTTTCTTTGTTGCCACATTTGAATTTGATATTTGGAAATTTTTTATTTTTTTTTTTTTTTTTTTTGCTAACCATATTTCTTTCCCTCGTGTTTTTGTTTCCGTATTTAGGAATAAGTACGAAGCAGAGAGAGAGACTTTTTTAAGAAAAAATAAGGGAAGAAGGAAAAGAAGAGTTTTTTTGGTTCAATTTTTTTACTGAAGAAGACGGATATAGGAATATTCATGAGTCTCAAGGATTGGATAATATAAATTGGTTTGAGTTTTTTTTTTTTTTTGAAAATAATATTGAGTTAAATTTTTTTCTCGTTTTGTGGATATTTTATATATATATATATATATATATATATATATATATGTAGTATATAATATATTTTTTTTTTCGTCTTTGTTTTTCTATGAGTGGGAAGGAAATGGACAAGACTGGTAAGTCAATTCTCTGAAGGTGAGAGCTAGGGAGATAAAGTGCAAGTAGGGTGTCTAGGAAATTCAAGATGCATAGTGAAGGAGAAAATTTTATGTGGGGAGCGATTGGTGTCGGTGATAGAAGGAGTTGGTTGGCTTGATAAGCTAAGAGGAGGGATGAAGGGAACCAAGGAAAGAAGTATAGACAGTTACTGTTGTTAGACAGTGTAAAAGAGCTGCCATAGCAGAAAAAAAATAGGGGTCGCGAATTGAGGCACAGGGTTTCAAAAGTGGATAACTGCAAAGCAGAGTTTCGAATGAGGGAGTGCTGAATAAAGAAGGCAAGATATTACACTTGAGAGGAGAGTGGTAATGATTAGGGAATGAGTGACCCGATTATGGATGGAGAAACCGACTCTGATTCAAGCTAAAGGGTAAAGAAACTAAGAGAGGAGAACAGGAAAGGAGGCAGACAGGAAGTTATACAGTAGAAATATTAACAGAGAAATGAATCCGAAGGAAAGTGATGCAGACAAGGGGGAAAAGTGGTTAGAAGAAACTTGTAGACTAGAGGTACAGGAGTGGACATCAGAAGTCAGTCAGTAGAAGTTTTGATTATATTAGAAGGAAGAATGATAGAAGTTATGAAAAATGATTTAGTGGGCAATGTAAGCGGTAAACCTAAAGTATGGTAAAATGAAAAGTAGAAAGTTTGATGCTTTTAGAGATTTTCGAAAGGTATGCAAAGGAACAATTAGGAAGATAAGAACCGTTGGGTAGTAGAGCTAAGAAATTTTTTGGGAGGGCAGTTTTGAGACGTATTATACGTTTTATAGGCTAAAATAGATTATATCTTATAGACGGTTAAGAGTTGGATGCCAGGAAGAAAGAGAGCGAAAAAATAGATTTGCAGAGGAGTTTGGAGATGGAGAATAAGGAAGGCATGAAATTAGCAGAATTGCTCAGGGTCGCAACCACATATGAAGCAGCTACCAAGGAAGAGGATAGGGACAAGCAAGTGTTAAAAAAAACAATTTTTGAATTGCTTGCCAAAAGGAATAGCTAGGAGATTCAAAATAAGAATGGGAGGTGAAAAAGAAAGTGCTAAGGTCCGCTGGAAGGACATATTGAACTGGGCACAAGATGAGGATAAACTGAATGACCATGAGGAGGAGTCGAGGGACGAGGCAATCCCAATATGGGCAACCCTACAAAATGAGGGAGATGAAAGAAAAACGTATGCAGATAAGGTGCAAAGGAAAGGCGCAACGCCGACCAGCAAGATTATATTCAAGAAGAACAATAGAGAGATATGAAATGAAAAGACAAGTGTTATAATTGCACAAAGTCAGGGAACATATGAACGAGATTGGTTGGAGGTTTAAGGATGGTGCTTTAAGCATGTGGTCGTGGATGAAGCATCAGACAGGAGTGTGGTTCGAACAATCAGACGGAAACAGGACACAGAGTAGACAGAGCAGGGGCAGCAAGGACTTTTTGAAGGAATGTTTTATGTGAGAATATGTCATGGGGGGATAATTGTCCTTAAGAGGAGAATAAGAGGAATGGAAAATCAAGGAAGATTCAAAGAGTTGGAAACAAAGCGCAACCCAGCGTTGCAATGATGTAAAGCGAAAGGCCAAAGTATAATGGTTTTTTTTCACGAGCCAGCCGGTAATCAGGTTGTTGGTGGGTGTTGGAGACAGAAGCAAAGTTGTAAGTGACAGGCTGAAAGATATAACCCCGAAGTTGCCACAGAGGATACTAAGATAAGGGATAAAAGGGGGTTGCGCATACAACACAACAACAGGAGTTGTAACGCAGAAGAAGAATGAGATCAAGGTAGGCAAGTGTCTTAATATAACACATTGCTGGATTTGAATAAAATTGATATATATAATATGAACTTTTATTCATTCCATTAGCGGTGCTCAATATTGTCTGATTGAAGAAGCACAAATTAGGAGGATTACCAACCCTAAATTAACAAAAAGGACGATGAAGTTAAGAGGTGTGGAGACCAACTTGTATGTGGAGTCTCACAAAACGCTACATTCAGGTAACATAAATGACTATTGAATATGCCTATCAGATTTTGTCGTACGGTAAGAAGATTGAAAGAAGGAAAATACTGGCATGGCGTTTTTGGTACAAAAACCAAGTTTGAGTACGATGTAAGAAGTTGGATCTTTTAGATCATGGGGAATAATAGATATGAAAGAACAAGTATAATTTTAAAGGAAGATTCGACGAAAGATTGTAGTGAGGTGTTACAAGCAATAACCCGTATATACAGGTGAATAACAATACTGGCAAACTGAGTGGACCAGATAAACGGTAAATGGGTTCAAGAATTAAACTTAGAAATGGAAATCGTTATGACATGCAACCTGAAGAATTATTAGTTGAAGAAAGGGAACATACGAAGAGGATATAACATAAAAGTTTAAATAATAGCAGGATGTGCACATGGACAAGACAAAGAAAGGAAAAAAACTACAATACAAAACTTGGAATAAAAACTGATACCAAGGAAATTAAATACTGGGAAGAGGTGAAAGAATAGGAATGGCTAATCTAGTGGTAGATGAAGACAACCTGAGACGATACCAAGGTAATGAGTGTACAGTGAACACAACGATACGGGAAATAGAGAAACAAGGAGCCATTGAAGAAGAATGGACGAAGGAAAAACTACAGAAGGAAATAAATTTCATGGATGAACTAACTAAAGAACAACGGGAGAACGTCACGGATGTTTTATACAAATGGAGAAATGCATTTAGTAGGGGAGATTCGGACATCAGTGGGACATCCATGACCCCATACAGGATAAGGTTGCATGACTATACCCCTATTTACCAGCGGGCAAGGAGGTTCGATCAGAAGACTAATGATGAAATGAAAACAGGTAAAGGAGGTTATGTTAAAGACATCGTAGAGCTGTTGCTGCAGAACTGGAGATTCTCTCGGTGGTGCTAGTTAGGATAAAAGAAGGACCTTCGTTGTGTATTTGACATGAGCGCTTAACAAGTACGAGGCAGATGGTTCCCATGGGTCATAATGAAACGTTATGGATGTCAGGGGTACAATTATTACCCAGCCTGGACGTTAGTAAAAGGTATTATCGATGCAGGTTAGAGGGAAGAAGCAAAGGATTTTTACGCATTTTCAACGTCCGGTATACGGTTTTAAAAGGCTGAGTTTTTGGGAAAGAGGACCTGCAGCATTCAGAGGGAGATGAGGGATCTACGTTTGTCTAGCCAACGTAGTGGTTTTACATGTGATGTTTTTAATATCAAGAATTCTAAAGACATTTTGGATTGATTGAAAGGTCCTACATGCGGCTTCTGCGAACGAATGTCACGGTAAAGTAGTAAATGTAGTGGGTAAAGAAGTTAAATCCTAGGCAACATCTAGCAGGACAGGGATAAAAAGCCGGGAATTTTGATCAAGTGGACAATATAGTTGGAGAGACCTATATGTGGGAGAGTTAAGACGATATTTAGGAAAAAGGAACTTTCAACGGAAATTTATAAAAAATTGTTCAGGAGTGGCAGCACCTCTCAGCGCACTAACGGGAGGCAAAAGAAAGGACAAAATCGAATGGACAAATGAAAGGATCGAGAATATAAAATGAAAAAAGGATGAAAGATAGATGGAGTTGGCATTTTCAAGATTTTTCTAGAGGTAGTAAGAGGTTGATAATCTTACGTGGATGCAGTGGATTTGGTATGGGTTGCGGATTGTGCAAGATACAAAAAGTGGTAGAAAGATTATTGCATATACTCACATTTCAATGCTTGTGACGGAAAGTTCCACAATAGATAAGGGAATTGCTAGCCATACGGTGGGGGATTAAAGTTTCGGGCTGTTCATATAGGCCAAGGACTTTCATTTGTACCGGATAATTCGGCCATTGGTATAATTTAAACACGATGAATTAGTGAGATGTAAAATTGGCCGAGTTATGGATGATTGAGTGAATATAGTTTCAGATCCATTATATCCGGAAAGGATAATGTGTATCGGCAACATGTCAGGTGTAAGGAAACAGTGATGAGGAAATGATATAAGGATCCAGAAGCATATCCAAATGGTTAAGGTTAAAAATTGGTACAGGCGGTGGCTCGATTCCACTATTTTGAGTTGAAGGAGTGACTTAGATAAGAACTTCTAGAAATAAACAGAAAAATCACAGACTAGGGAATTTTTATTGGCACATCCTGATTAGTGAATGGAAAATGTATGGGTTGGACATACAATCAACTCTTAAAATTCATAAGATTTAAAACTCAGGAAGGAACAGTATAGAAGTTTTATTAGTGGCAGTGATGATTTCAATACAAAGTTTGGTTGCTCATGGGATTATGTTTGCTCAGTGGCATCATCGGACAAAGGCAAGGAAGTGTAACAGTTTAAAAGATGTACACATACAGGTGCTAGGAGGATCACACCAGTAGCTGATGATGGTACTTTTGATCCAAAAGGAGAAAATACAATAGTTGATGAACGGATAACTGAGGAACTAGAGACATCACCAGAGAAAGAAAATGAAGATTACTCGATGCGAAAATAATTTATACTTCACCCCATTTTTTATTGCAGCAATCCATTCCCATCAGAATTAGGAAATTTCTTAATAAGAGCAGGGCACGCCGTCTAGGTTAAGCTTGCCAACCAAAAATGCTAAAAGAGAGTATGGAGGAGGTTCTCTCGGAGACGTATTCAGAATGCGCTTTTCTGGACACAGGACTGGTCATCAGTCTGATCAAGGAAGGGGTTGGTTGATGGCTTTAAAACCGGTCTTGATACACCATTTTAAAAGATGGGGTAGATATTATTCATGGAGTATACATAGGATTGTGGAGTGTCAACAGAGTGGCATAAAATAAAAACAGGTGCGGGAAATAGTGTTAACAATTGGTTGTCAGGTATTAGGATGAACATATTCAGCTTGTTATTACTGCAGGGATGAATTATTTGGTGGAGTCAGATGCAATTTTGGACTTCGGAAATAATCGCACATGGGAACGATGCCGATGACGTAAGTGATGGCTTTACAATTGATGTTTTAAACTTCACCAGTGGAATAAGGATAGTGACTTATAAATTCAGGAATAATAGATTAAGATTACTCTGAAGTGATTTAGGATACTAAAGAGAGAATTGGAAATAAATAAGAGAATTGGAAGACTGATTCATTTTATATTGAAGGATACTTCTTGATATAGGAAGGATTTACGATGAATGGAGCATCTTAGTAAAAGGATTAGAGATGACAATCGGCGGCTGTTTAGGGTTCATACAGATGAGTAAGCATTACTGTGGGTTACATTAGGAATTTAAGCTCATATGGAGAGAAAAAATAACTTAGATCTGTTTACGGTATGTTTGGCACCCAGAGGTCAGTTAATATTCAGATGTGTTGCGAACATGCCAACTTGCCATGTAAATAGATATCAGGTTGTGTTCCATATAATGGAAGATTAAAGGGTACAAAACGTTCGAATTAGTGCTGGTCGATGTTATGGCATGTAAGAATCTAGAAAAGGACATTGCTTGTTTGGTGGCTATAGATCACTGTAGTAAATGGGCTGCAGTGAAGGCGTTAAAGGATAAATCTGCAAGGAGTGTAACAGAGGCTTTTGAAGGACAAATGCTTCCCACATTTCTGCGACCACCATACAAAGTATTGACGGATAATGGAGTGGAATTTAGGAGCACAAGATTTAAGGAAATGCTTCAGGCCTACGGAATCGAACATGTCTTTAGCAGTCCATACAAACCAGCGGCTAACGGGGCAGTGGAGAGGGTCAACCGGACATTCGCGGAGTTCCTCAAGAATACGGTGACGAAGGATAAGGAATGGGATGACTGTTTACCCCGAGTAATAATGGTATATAATAATACAAAACATGCAGAGTTAGGAGTGACCCCGGCAGAGAAACTAATGGTTCAAAAATATGAGAAAGGAACAGGACAAGTGGAAAGAGGGTCATCCAAACTGGTTGCCATACGCAGTAGGGGTGAAAGTTAAAAGGAAAATCATCTCAGTGGATAGAACTTTGGAGAAAAAATTAAGCAAAAGGTACGAGGGCCCTTTTGTGATAACCAAGGTGATTGCAGGTGGAATGACATATGACATTGAAGGAAACGGAAAAACAATTAGGACTCACTATGCACATTTAAAAGTTTGGGCAGACCCTCCGGAATATTTGCTTGACTATTTTAGGATCGAAGAAGAAACATATGAACAAGGAGAAGAACAAGTATGGGAGACAGAAACTGAAGAAGAAGAGAAAGAGGAGGAACCAACACAAACTTATGTAATTTATGGAGGACAACTTGGGAGATCAATGAAGGCCAGACAAAGAAAAAGGATATTTGGGATTTAGTAGAGGTAGCTATAGGAGAACCTAAATACAAGGAAGATATAGCCACACAAACTGAAGCCATAACAATAGATAAAATGACCCAAACGGAGATAGAGCTGACATCATCGCCTATTGTTACAAATGACTTAATGGATTGGTTGGACTCAGCGCAGTCAGAGGTTAAATCAGATGAGGAAATTAATTTGCAAAGGGTCGAGAAGTCATTAAGATTTCCAGATGGCAGTTACACACTTGTAGGCGACATAGCGAATGATAGTGAAGAGGATGACATGGTCTCAAGGAAGGAAACACCGGAACCAGTTGAGGTATGTAATATTAATCAAAGTAATTACATTAATTCTAATAATGTTCCTTTCTATACCCCCAGGTCAATTCAGGAGGGAAGTGGGTGAAGACCCTGAACGGATGATTTTAGAGGACCAATCGGAGGAACAGGGAGTGGATCCACAAGGAGTAGAAATTGGGTACCAGGTACCAATGACAAGATCTAGAGGTCCAGCTCCAAATATACCGAATGTCCAAAGGAGAGTATTGGAGTATGAGAGAAGGGCGGAGGAAAGACGAGCCTCTATCGGAAATTAGGTTGTTTTCCCTTTTGAGTCGGTGGAGTATTTTTTTCACTTTTTTAAGATTGGGTTCCCAACTTTGGAAGGGGTGTAATGTAGGACGACACTAATTTCATCAGTTTAGTTATATAATTATACTAATAATTGTCTTTCTGAAAGTTAAAAATACGAAGGTTGGTGATCAAAATTTAAGGAAATAATTATTTCACAGTTGGAAATTGTGACGGAGGCAAAATTACTGCTAGTCACGATCATTCCAGTTAAGAAAAGGATTTTGGAATTGTTTAACTAAGAAGTTTAATTTTCGCCAGATGGGGTGTGATTTCGGGGGACAAATCCAAAGACGAATGTACCAGCCAAGTTAGCCATAAAATTGAGATCGGATATAGGTGTGGGATACATCGTGAAGGTGACGACTGGAACGTTGTTTTACCCATCCATAATCTTGGAATAGCTGATCTGCATCATACTGTTGGGGCTAAGGAAATCA